>AYEL01059698.1:0-22042 GCA_000484575.1 Olivierus martensii | reverse complement strand
TAAAGCATTTATTAACACTTTTGTAAGTGTTTGAGTCTAATAAATTTTATATTTTTCATTATCTAACTTGTTTTGAGAAATTCTTTAATTATTAGCGTAAGTTCTAACATCGTTTTTTTGTCGTTTCAATCTAACACTTATTCGTCACTTCTAGTGAGAAGTTCCGGTTTCGTTTGTGCCAGTTTGTTATTTATTGTTAGATTGTGTTTGTAGCTAATTAGCTTAAGTTAGAACTTAGTTAAAGACCTGAGCTCAGGCCGAACTCTGGATTGCAGAGTCGCTAGAACTGTTAGGTTTAATATATAATTCGTAGTATTAACAGTCGTCCTAATCCGCGACTTTGCATATTGAAGGCAACGTAGACTGCAACCAATCTGTTGTCATTATCGGTAAAACTTGGTTAGCTTCACCACAAACATTTTTTAAAACTATGCCGTTCCTTTTCTTGAAACATTCCAACCAACCTGGATTTGCAGAAAATTCAATACCGTAAAGTGGGGTTACTTGGTTACAGTTTTATGAATTTTTTTATGGTAGATGCAAGAATATCACACTGTGATGTTTTGAAAGTATGTAATCATATACATATTCCCTTCAACTTTCATATGTGATTTTGCTTTTTTTTTTTATATCTACCTCTAAATCAGAGATAATTTGAAAGAAAAGTGTCACCAATTTACCCCATATGTTGGGATAAGTTGGTGACACTAGTTTTTTTGCAATTAAACATCAATTTAAAACATTACAATCATCAAATTACCCCATATTAATATTAATTGGAAGAAATATGAATGAAAAGTGTAAGCATCACTTGCACACTGCATATAATACAAACATGTTTTTAATATTCTTTATAAAAGTTAAGAACTACAATTAATATAATAGCAGATAGAACAATAAAAACTAGAAACGAAAAAACTATCGCATTCTGGAATATCATACAATTCCCTTCTACCTCTTGGAGTAGGTTCTTTTATTTTCATTAAAATTTCATCGTCACTATATAGGATCTCATCAGCTTTATTTGGCCATTTCCAGTGATTTCCAACAGGCACCATAGCACTCACATACACTGCTTCACTTAGAATTTTAGTAATTTTACCGGGATATAATTTTCCTTCGTAATTTGCTATTACATACATTCCAATATACTTATCAATGCTTGTAAAATTACTTTTAACACTTGCACTAATAGCTGATTCTTCTTCACACAAATTTTCTAAATTGTCACCACTATCAGTGCTATCTGTGCTTTCAGCATATGGGATAAATTCATTTTCACTGCTACTCAATTCTGAAGATACACTGTGATCCCTTTGTCTACGCTTTCTTCTAATATTGGTAGGTGCATTGCAGCCTGAAGTGGAAGGCTGAGGGTCATCTGCAGCTGTGGCAACAACCTCACTCTGAAAATCAACAGCAGTCACACTTTTTCCTGCTGGAACATTTATTCTCTTCTTCTTCCTAATTTGTTTTGGACATGTTTCTTGTCGTCTGATCTCTGACACTGTCACCAAGTAACCCCTGCATATTACGATTTTTTAAATAATAGTTCATATCTTAATTATATTAAGAACAACAGAAAAACTTTTTTCTTAATATTTTGCTGAATAATAACAAATGTAAATATAGTTACCTTTAGTGCTGGAAGTTATCTTAGTTTGGCCACACGAAGCAAATTTTCACGATTTTCACAATACGCAATTTTACTTCACTTACACACAAACTATTGTGGAAGATCATACGTGTTGCCAATAATTCTGATACTTTTTCATAGATATCAGCAGAATGTAGACTTGCAATCTGTAGAAGTCCGTAAATAAATAAAATTTAAATAAAACCACCAGGGACATTTGAATGCTTTAAATTGCTGTTGTCATCAAGTAATACACGAGTAACCAAGTAACCCCAGTTTACGGTACCCATTTGTTTTGCAAGTTTATCAGCTCTTTCCAGCAATATAGGTCCTGATATGAGAGCATTCTGAGACCTAGCTTGTTTGAACCAAACAAGCAACACAGTCTCTAAATCTTCGTACTTCGCCATTCTCATACGTTTTCTCTCTGGCTCGAACATACTGAGCTCCAACATGGCTGTAATTTGATCTCTATATTTAATTATCATCGACAATGTTGAGTTAGCAATGCCAAATTCTTTACAGATTTCTGTTTTCGACCTCCATTTTTCATCAACTGCCGTAAGCAGCTTCATCTTCATTTTAAGCGAAATAGCAGTTTGTTTACATTCGGATTTCTCTGCCATTGTACATGTAAAAAATAAATTTACAGTACTGTACCGGTACAGTATTTAAAACACAAAATTCACCGATTTTGACACAATATTCACTGATTGTGACACAAAATTCACCGATTTTGAATTGCTTCTACCTATCAAAAGACACGCGGTAACCTAGCAACAGTAGCGACCCCTGTTTATTTTGTTTGGTCTAACGAAAAAATTAGCCAAAAAAATCTGGGTGACAATGCGACTGCAGAAAACAGGGATATTTTGTTCGTCCGAGAAGTGAAATCTTTTTGTGTTAAGCAATTTTTGTTTCATGTTAAAAGAAAAAAAATGTATGAAATTACATAGTATTTTCTCTGGACCGCAGTATTATTTCGTGTTAACCGATTTTTCATGTTAAGCATTTTTGTGTTAAACGTTTTTCACTGTATAATAATTTATAAATATACATAATTTGTTCATAAAATATAAACTGATAATAAATTAATAAATAATATGTTATTGTATGATATTTTTCAAAGCTCTTAGATATGCAGAAAGGGATATAACATTGTTGACACATCCAGGAAGTTTCTTTCCTTATTGCTCCTTTGGTTTCAAGCTTTTGCCACTCTGAACACACTTTACAGATACAATAAGGATGGAATTTTTTTTATAAAATGCAATCCTTGGAGGAGATTGAAGGAAATGTTTGGAGTAAGCCATCATAAGTCAAAAATGTTCAAAATTTATGGATTGCCCATTATCAGCTTTTATTATTACTTAACACAGCTCAAATACTGCTAAAAAATATATAAAATGGAAATAGAATAATAAGTACTTGATGCATTAGGATAAAAGACAGAAAGTTCATTCAATTGATAGTATTTTTGGTTACAGCATAACCATTTTCTGCAGTTTCCGACATACTATCAGATTTTACTATTCTATAAAAGAACAATGAGCCTGTGATTTTTACTTATTTAAAGGTTTAAAAATGGACTACATTCTATATATATTATAACCATATATACTTTCAACATAATTTAGAAAAATATATATAAAAATGAAAGATAAATGATAAAAGTATATAGAATAATAGCACAATTGTAATTATATTACAGCTCAACATAAGTCCTTATCTTTTTAGAATATATTAATGTGTTTCCAAGCTAGTTTGCTGTATCATTTTCATAACTTAAAGCTAGGCTAAGTTAGGTGGATTAACTGGAAAATTATTGTTGACTAGGTGATTTTTACAATCTCTCTATAATTATTAGGATTTCTGCAATTTGTAGCTCATGGGTAGCAATTGAATAAACTTTTTTTTTATCCTACTGCATCAAGTGCTTATTATTCTATTTCCAGTTTATTTATTATTACACTTCACTTTATCATAATAAATTTAACAAATATTAAATACAAGAATCAGACATAAAAAAAATATTTAAAATTATATCAAAAATATATTTTTTTTTATATCAGACAAATATTTTTTTATATCAGACCATTTGTTGGGGATTCAAATCTTTTGTCAATTTCATTGATCACCCACAGAATTTATTAATGATATTGCTGTCATAAGTACTAATAGTCATAAATCAAGGAATACTTGCACTTTGTTTACATAATTTTGATAAGGAGATTTCAAATTACATAAAAATTTTTTAAAAATCAATAGGTTATTGCAGAAAAATTATTATTTTTTCATTATAAACAAGATACTTGTTATACTTTCAGAAGATTTATATTAACAAACAGCAATGAAGTTTGAATAAAAACACTTATTGATAAGCTTATGCTGGATTGCTCATACACATTGAAATATTTAATTACTAAAGGGTTAAGAGCTATGCTGTTTGAGTTTAGTGATAATGTTTGATGAATACAACATAATGGAAAATGTTTCAAAAATCATTTTTTTATTAATTGTTTTATGATGATACAATTTATGTTTACATTATGTTTTATGATTATTCATTATGATAATACAATTTTTATAAAAATCAATGTTTTCTTTTTAGATATCTTTTGGCGTGATTGGATTACATACCTGTGGAAATCTTGCAGCTAATATGATTAAATTATTCCTGGATACTTATGAGGCTATTGCTATTTTATCTGTTGGCTGCTGTTATATGAAGCTTGATTTAAACAAGTAATGTTAAAAATAATTAAATTTTTTTAAACAAGTTTTATAAATACAGTTGAAACTCTCCAGTATGGCAGCACCCATGGGACCTGACATGTACCAAACCATATGACAGATTACAAAATTTAGTTCCTAAAAATTTCTAAATATAAGGTTAACTATTTGGGGTTTAAGTTAGAGGACCCGAACAAAGCTATTGGCCAGCCTGTGATGGGCTCTATAACTGGCCACCGCCAGATATAGAATATCCCTTGAGCGATATAGCAGCTTTACCAAACTAATCTAATTTTTAAGCTAGAGTAATGGCTTTTTTTTTTTTTTTGGTGTTCTTTTCTTTAAGTAGCTGATGAGGATTTTGAATAAAAATCGAAAGTGCTACTATTATTTAACATTATGTTTCGTTTATTTTGTCCCTGTCTAAGTGCTTGATTAATATTTTTATTTTTGCATTCCATGTATTGTTTTTTTTTTACACCATAGTTAAGAGAAATTAAACAACTTTCAAACCCTGACAATACTTTATGAACATCCTGTGTATAGAATTTGTAAGGATGGGCCAAAATTCAGAGCATGGTTTGTGGAGTCAATAACTTTATTATTATTGAACCAATTTAAATGATATTACATAAAATGGAGGCTTAATGTATGGAGATTTGTTTGGATATCTTTTAAATAAATTTCGTTTTCTGTTTCACTCTTCAATTGCATTGTTCATAACATTAGTTAATGTTTGAGGCTGTGGTGCTTGAATTTCTGCATGGATATTCTCCTTGAGTTGCTCAAGTTTACATGTTTCATATATGTAATACACTGACGGAAAAAAAAATCCCAACACCAAGAAAAAATTATTGTAGAGTAATGAAATTTGGACAATGCATTTGTGTAGTTAACATGTTTAATTGATTAAATTTTCAAGATCACAGGTTAATTTAAGCTCAAGAAAATGCATTTCAAATGTGAAATGCTGTTGCATTAATAGCCGGTGTAACCTCCAGAATTTTGAATGCAAGCCTGCAAACGTGCATGCATTGTGTCATACAGGTGCCGAATGTCACTTTGTGGTATGGAGTTCCATGCTTGTTGTACTTGTTCTGTCAATACTGGGACGGTCTGTGCTGGCTGTGGATGATGCTGGAGTTGTCGTCCAATGATATCCCATACGTGCTCAATTGGAGACAGATCTGGTGATCTCGCAGGCCAAGGTAACATGTCGACACTCTGTAGAGCACGTTGCGTTACAACAGCGGTATGAGGGCGAGCGTTATCCTGTTGGAAAATTCCCCCTTGAATGCTGTTCATGAATGGCAGAACTACAGGTTGAATTACCAGACTGACGTACAAATTTGCAGTCAGTGTGTTTGGGATAACCACAAGAGTGCTCCTGCTGTCATAGGAAATTGCTCCCCAGACCATGACTCCAGGTGTAGGTCCAGTGTGTCTAGGCCGTAGACAGTTTGGTTGCAGGCGTTCCCCTGGCCTCCTTCTGACCAACACACGGCTATCACTGGCACAAAGGCAGAACCTGCTTTCATCAGAAAACACAACAGATCTCCACTCCGTCCTCCAATGAGCTCTGGTTTGACACCACTGGAGTCGCAAACGGCAATGGCTTGGAGTCAGTGGAATGCACGCTACAGGGCGTCTAGCTCGGAGCTGTCCTTCAAGTAACCGATTTCTAACAGTTCGTTGTGTCACTGTGGTACCAACTGCAGCTCGAATTTCTGTCGCAGATGCAGTACGATGTGCCACAGCCATACGCCGAATACGGCGGTCTTCCCTCTCAGTAGTTCCACGTGGCCGCCCGGAACCCGGTCTTCTTGAAGCAGTACCTTCATTTGACCACTGCTCCCAACAATCATGCACAGTGGATACATTCCGGCCAAGTCTTTCTGCAATATTGCGGAAAGAAAATCCACCTTCTCGTAGCCCTATTACACGACCTCGTTCAAACTCGGTGAGCTGTTGATAGTGGCTTCTTCGTCTTCTTAAAGGCATTCTTGGCTAACATCAGCTCAATACGTCAAATTTCAAGGATAAATAACGCTCACAAACTTTACAGCATGCATTTAAAGCAAACCTGATTTGCAAATTCCGAGTGGAGCTACTAGCGCCACACTTATGCGCAAAGCGCGAAATTTGAATCGATGTCATCTTTCAGATGTATAAACACGCCTACCAAATTTTGTTTATCTAACACAAGTCTTTCTTGGTGTTGGGATTTTTTTTTCCGTCAGTGTATGTAAACTTACATATATGTAACACGTAAACTTACATATATGATATACGAAACATAAACTCATGTTTCATATACACCTGCTTCTTCAGAATATCCTCAAAAAGTAATCTGGAGCTGAAAAGCGGGCAAACATGGCAGCCAGTTAATCTGGGAATTTCTTGAAATTATTAAAGTTCATCACAAAAATCATTTCCTCAAAACATTGTATTAGTTTCTGAATCGTAGTCACTGAAGGTCCATTTTTTATATTGAAGTAGCAGTGGTAAGTTTTTGTGTCAAACTAATGGACCTGAATATTGAAAATAAAATTCCACTATTTTTACTCGTTGTTCCTTTATGAAATTCACCATGATTAATCTCTCAAGATTCAGTTATAATATGTACTTGTAACAAAAAAAACTTGAATTACTAATACAAAAGTTATTTATATATCAAATCCTATTCTGAATTTTGATATATAAATAACTCCATATAATAATTCCAAGATATATAAATATCCTGTATATTATGTTTGATGAATAAGCTAATAAAGCTCAATTTATATTTAAACTTTATTAGCTTAAATATAATAAAAATTCACATAATTTTTCAATAAGGAAAATTTTTGATTTGCATCAAATTTATTTTTCTTTCTTTTCCCTAGATTAATATCATTTATTGCAATTTACAAAGCTAATCCATTAAATAATTGACATTTTATAAATTTTTGTTGATTATTTTAAATATATTTAAAATGAATAAATATCCATTTTATGTTGTTAAATTTTTATCATATGTATATATATACATGATGGTTGGAACTTTAATATGATATAGCAACTATTTATTTACAATTGATACAAAATAGATACATGTTTACCAAGTTTTACTGTCCTCAATGTAGTTACCAGCATTGTGTACAACCCGTTGCCAGCGATGTGGAAGTTGTAGGATACCTTTAGCAACACCTATTGTGTTGATAGTTCGAATGAACTGGTCTACTGCCTGAAGAATTTCTAGAACAGTTCTGAAGCAAATGCCACAAAGTGGTTCCTTCATCTTAGGAATCAAGTCATAGTCACAAGGACTTAAGTCCGGGGAGTATGGTGGATGGTATAGTATTTCCCAGCCCCATCAATCAAACAAATCAGCCACAGCTTGCGCTGCATGCAGGCGAGCATTGTCCTGCAAAATGACAGGTAGGTTCTGCAGAAAGTGTCGCCACTTCTTTCTCAAAGCTGGTTGCAGGTTGTGTTCTAAAAATGAACAGTAATACTGCACATTGACAGTCTACTGTGGGGGAACAGTATGCGTTAGGATAACACCATCACAGTCGTACATGAGAATCACCATAACTTTCACATTGCTAGAGTTTTGATGAACTTTCGATCTTCGTTGTGGTGACCCGTAATGACACCATTCGTTCGATTGGCATTTCAGTTGTGGCTTATACGATTTGGCCCATGTCTCATCCAGCGCAATAATATGGCATAAGAAAGCCTCTCCTTCGCGCTCATAGTGCTCCAAGTGATTACAAGCAGCGTCGTATCGTAGCCATTTCTTCATTTCCGTCAGTTCATGTGGAACCCATCATGATGCAATCTTTCTCATGCCCAGGCATTCCTTCAGAATATGAAGCACAGATGTATGTACTAATCCTGTCTCTTGGGCCAGCTCATGAATCGTATGGTGTCAATCACTGTCCAGTAACGCGGCAAGAGCACACACTTCTTCTTCACTGACTTTAGAATGACCTGGCTGATGATGTCTGCCACATTTTGGTGTCCCTCGTTGAAGGCTTTTTCCCACCTTGCCACTGTTCTGTATGGCAATGTAGATTCCCCACAAACCTCTTGAAGACCTTGATGACACTGTCGCACTGTACGACCTTTGGCACATTCAATCTTTATCCAACTCCGTTGTTCCTGTTTCAAAACATCATGACAACACTACATTAGACTGCTAGCTAACATGACACTATGGTTTTCTCGTCAATGCGCATGCACGTGAGGAAGGGAGAGTTATTTCAATAATTTGCTCTAAGGTAAGGTAGGTATGTAACTAACGTGTGGTATAAGCGACATTACTTGGTTCCGTTGCATTATGTCTCTACAGCAATGTTGCCACTATTAAAGTTCCAACCCTTGTATATGACAAAAATTTATTTGTATTGTAAAAATAAAAAATACTGATTAATAACATATAAAAGAATTAAGAAGTTAGGCATTAAAATTAGTCAATTAAAAAATTTAAATTTATTAAAATATTCTAGGTTTAATTTCAAAGCTCTTCAATATGTGGTTTGAGCAAAATTAAGGAATGTGGCAGTGAATATTAAAACATATTGAATCAGGGAGTTGCCAACAGCATAATAGTCCGGGAAGAAAGAGGAACCAATTAACCAGACTATGCAAGGTATTGCTGTATTTATCTAAAAGATTTTCATAATTATCTTCAATGAACATTTTAAATTCTAAAAAGATATTCTCAGAATTTAATATATTTCATAGTTATGCTTGAAATTTAGTATAAGTGCTGAAAATAATTCCTTAACAAAATTATTTTAGACATATTTTCTTAATTGAACTGATTCTAAATTAGTTACTTTTTGTCATTTTCTTTTCTCATTTTGTAAATATTTATTTACAGTTTCTTTTCTTTGGAATGCTTCCATACTACATTGATATTTATTCCCCTAAAGAATACTTTAAATGTTCCTAATTTCATATATAGTATTGTCAAATACAATTTTGAACTGAAAGTGATGTTTATAAAAGTTCTTTAATTTATTTAAAATAGATATAAAAGTACAAAGAAAGTATTGTATTTTCTCAGATATGTTTATAAAATGCAGTTTATTATAAAAGAACACAAATTTTCTATTCTTTATACCAGCGCTTCTCAAACTTCAAACTTTTTTCCTTCACGACCCCATTTTTCATTACGAGATTTTTCGCGACCCTAATTCACGACCCCATTTTTCATTATGAGATTTTTCGTGACCCCATTTTTTATTACGAGCGCTTCTCAAACTTTTTTCATTCATGACCCCATTTTTCATTACTAGCTCTGCTAGATCAGCGCTTCTCAAACTTTTTTCATGCATGACCCCATTTCATTCACGACCCCATTTTTCATTATGAGATTTTTCGTGACCCCATTTTTTATTACGAGCGCTTCTCAAACTTTTTTCATTCATGACCCCATTTTTCATTACTAGCTCTCAAACTTTTTTCATTCATCACCCCATTTTTCATTACGACATTTTTTGCCAACTTTTTTCATTCATGACCCCATTTTTCATTATGACATTTTTCCCGATCCCAGGTATTAAATATGAAATAAAACATACAAATACATAAATCATTTATACACATATTTAAATATGAAATAAAACATACAGGTATATAAATCATTTACACACTTAATTAAAATGAACACAATCAAAAAACATACAAGTACATAAATCATTTACACACTTATTAAGATGAACAATAACGTACAAGTATATAAGTCATTTACACACTTATTAAGATGAACACAACCATACAAGTACATAAATCATTTACACACTTATTAAGATGAACACAATCAAACAACTACACTGAAAATTCATAAACAAGTACATAAATCATTTACACACTTATTAAGATGAACACAATCAGCAAAAGTATATAAGTCATTTACACACTTATTAAGATGAACACAATCAACCAATCACTACATCATTTATACACTTATTAAGATGAACACAATCAGCCAATTACACATAAATCATTTACACACTTATTAAGATGAACACAATCAGCCAACTATACAAGTATATAAATCATTTATACACTTATTAAGATGAACACAATCAACCAACTACATTAAGTCATTTACACACTTGTTAAGATGAACACAATCAACCAACCACAGCAAAATAGTCCAAATGTTAATATTGGACATTTGTGAAATTACATATAAACTGAAATTCAAGTGTTTGAATTTAATTTTTGCCATAGTTTGAGAAGCCCTGCTTTATACAATGCTTAATGTTATTTTCTATTGATTTTTTAATATAGATAATATGTATCACTCTCTACAACAATTACAATACATTGATAACTGGTGGCATTAGGATATTGATCTGCACTTAAAGCAATGATGTTGACTGGTTGAATTTCTATTTCATCAACTTTGAAACTTTCTTTCAGAATTTTAGTTTTGGTTTTACTTTTCTATCTTTTAATTTGCCATGAGAATAATGCTTAACTGAAGACTCAAAATAAGGGAAAATTTTCTTCTGCTATTTCTCTGATAACTGCTAGCAGCTATATATTTAAATAAAAGTTGACAGGAAAATTATATAAGAAGAATATTTTGTGAATAAATACAATAATTATGTAGATAATTTATAACCAGGGTCAGCAATCTATAATTTGCAGGCCAAGTCCTGCCTGCAAATTTTAGATTGCTGACCTTAGTTATTGCTTATAGATATCATGCTTCATTTGGGGACTCCCCAAATGAAATATAGTATCTATCTGACCGACAGTGTCTGGAAAAAATGCTAGTTGATTTTGAGTGCAATATTTTAGTAACTAGTAATTGCAATTAGTAGTTACAACATAAATATCAACTTAAATAAAATAAACCTAATCCATAGATGGATATTTGATTATTATTATCATCTTCATTTATTAGTTAAAGAATACAATATAATAGTTCAATAGATGAATGTGATCTGTATTAACTGAAAGACTTTGCTTCTGATCTGCAAACAGAAAAAAGTTGCTGACTGCTGATTTATAAAATGTAATATTCTAAATATAATAAAGATTGGATGTGAAGTATTTGGCAATCAAATATGGACTTAATTCTATATTTAATGCTACAATAAAAAGAAATACCATAAGAATTATAGGTAATTCTGTAACTCTGTTATAAGCAACCCCAAAATAATGAACACTCACATTTAATGAAAGTTTTGGCACAAAATGATTGACCAGCGTATCATCCTTATGTTAAAAACCACATGTATAATGAACACTGCTGCAGCAAACAATTTGTGTTTTACAACCTGATTTTACAACATGTAGTACCATCCAACCTTGATATAATTGTTGTGAGCACACACATTTGAATTCCCAGTCTGTAACATTCATAATGGTCTGTGACTTTTGTATCTTGTGTTGGTTAGAACCATTATATTGTCATATATAGTGATCATTGTCAAAGAAAGTATAATTTTAGTAGTAGAATGTGAAGAGGTTGACTGAGATTTATCCTATTATAAGGTGTGTGTAAAAGTTCTCGCTGTTTTCCAATAGATGGCTCTGGACGTAAATGGTGACGCAATCTATCACGACAGAAGCATCATTCTCAAAGCCTAACAATCTGTCAATAAGACTGCGTCAAAAAATTAGTGATTTTTTTAACACCATCATTTGCTGTTCGCACATAAAAATGTCGAATTTTGAACCAAATAAGCGCCATTTGCGGGAAGCATTATTTTTTTGCTTTCATTTAAAGAAAACTGCAGCTCAAGCACATGATATGCTTGGATGCTTATGGTATGTATGCTCCTAGTGAAACAACGTGCCGTGATTGGTTTCGCCATTTTAAAGACGGTGATTTTGAAGTTGAAGACCACGAATGCAGTGGTAGGCCAAAATTGTTCAAAGACGATGAGTTGGAGGCTTTGACTGACCAAGACCCAAGCCAAACCCAAGAAAAGCTCGCCAATTCATTGGGAATGAATTGCACAACAATTGGCTAGCGTTTGCACGCCATGGGTATGACTCAAAAAGAGGGACATTGGGTGCCACACCAGCTGAAGTTTCATGATGTCGAACGGCGATTCATGACGTGTGAAATTTTGCTCCAACGTGAAAACAGAAAAGATTTTTTGCACCGTGTTGTTACTGGGGATTAAAAGTGGATCCACTTTAGTAATCCAAAATGCAAAAAAGTGTATGCCTGGCTTGGAGAGTTCCCATCGACCTCAACAGGCATGCCAAGGCAGAACATCTACAGCAGCAAGTTATGCTGTGAGTCTGGTGGGACAAGAAGGGTATTTTGACTACGAGCTTCTACAACCAGGGCACACAGTTAATGCTCAATTGTATGGACAACAATTGTTGCGTTTAAGCCAAGCTATCAAGGAAAAACGACCAGAATACGCCAAACGACATGATAGGCGATTTTCCAGCACGACAACACACAACTGCATGTGACAAAGTCAGTCAAGGACATACTGCAGGTGCTTGGGTTGGGATGTTTTACCCCACCTGCCGTATAGCCCAGATATCGCTCCATCAGATTACCACCTCTTCCGATCGATGGCACATGGCCTGGCCGACCAGCACTTCTCGAATGATGCCGAAGTTCGAAAATGGGTTGACGAATGGATAGCCTCGAAAGATGAGGAGTTTTTTCGCAACAGCATTCAACAGTTACCTGAAAGATGGGCAAAAGTATTGGCCAGCGATGGACAATACTTTCATTGATGTATTTATTTTCATTCTTTCTTAAATAAAGACTCTTTTTTTGAAAAAAAAAAACAGCGAGAACTTTTTCACACACCTTATATTTTATTATGCTCTTTTTATTATTTATTGTTATATTCAATATCAATTAACATATTATATTTTTGTTCAAGAGTTAACTTACCTCCATGTTCTCTGTCTTAGTATTTAGCAATCACATGTTTATGGAACGGACATCCATCTTCCGTGGGAGCTTTCTCGGTTTGTGACGTCATCTCATCTACATAATTTTACCACTGATCCAATATGTGAAAATAAGAATGCTCTTTTATCGATGTATTGTTCGGTTTATAATTAAATTGTAAAGAGGATTGTTGTTGGAAGAAGTTGTTGTTGGATTGTTGTTGGAAGTTGGATTGTTGTTGTTCGATTTATAATTAAATTGTAAAGAGGATTGAAGTTGATTACTCTGTAAACTAATAAATTTAAAGTTTTAACTTGTTGCCCGAATTTATGTAAATGAAGCAATACGGAAATGTAAGCTATTCCGTATAAAAGCTTACATAGCCAACGACATAGCGAGGTGTTGGTATCAACGTGAAGTTGGCTAAGTGACAATTGAGTTTCTTGTAAGGTCTACAATTGCTTGAAATTTGTATCAGAAGTGGAGGTATTAGAATTTAAGTAATATTTAAGGTTTACTTCTTGTGAATAATTGAAGTTTTGGATATTTGAATAGATTAAATAAGTTTTGTTGATTAATCGATTGGTGCTTTATTATTGTTTTTAAGTTTTGTGGTTTTATTTCATTGTGCTTTATTAAAGTTTAAATAAAGGTTAATTACACTTGTAAGTGTTTTGAGTCTAATAAATTTATATTTTTGTTATTTAACTTGTTCTGAGAGTTTATTCAATTTTATTAGTATAAGATCCTAACATCGTTTGTTGTTTTCGATCTAACACTTATTCGTTACTTCTAGTTGTAAGTTCCCAATTGTTTTGTTTTTGCAGATTAAATGTCAAATTTTGATTTAGATTGTTTTGGAGTTAATTATATTTACTTTAAAAAGTATTAAAAGACTTGAGCTCAGGCCGAACTCTGGATTTGCAGAGTTGTTAGAACTGTTAGGTTAATAATTATCTCTTGTTGGTATTTGTTAGAATTTGCAATTTTGCAGGATTCATTATCAGTGCAATTGAAATCAAGAGTTGACAGAATAAACTTGTTAAGTTTCCTGTTGCTATCATCTCTTTTCTTTATTTTATTGTGCTAAGGTTCATAACACTCTTGATGTCAAGCTTTGTACTTTTGCCTGCCTGTGTGAAGTTCAATATAACATATTGTATTTTGTAGTTGTTCAATAATTTGGTATAACATGATGTTTAGTAAACAAGAAGTTCTGGACTTAGGAACAAAAAATATTAGATGAAGTGGCATAAAAAAAATGTTCAAAAATAAAGATTGTGAGTATCTATGGAATTCCAAAAGGCTCTTTGTTCACAATTTTGAAGAATGAGAAAAAAATTTGCAAACAGCAAGCATATGATGTGAAAAATAGTGTAAAATGTATATAGAATGCTAATTATTCCGATGTTGATGAAGCTCTGAGGTTATGGTTACAGCAGGCGTGTGCACAGCAGATACCTCTGGGCCTATATTACAACACAGAGTGCAGAATTTTGCTTTGACATTTGGTGTAGCAGCCTTCAAAACTAGCAACAGTTGGTTAGACTGATTCAAAATTCAGTGGATTTGTTCTAACAATAAATCCATTGTAAATGGATTTGTGTACAACAAATTCATTGAGACAGAACAGTTTCAACAGAACTGTTCTAAAACAAATCCTTTGTTTTAGAATAGTGTGGTGAAAGTGCAAGTGTTGATCCAAACACAGTAGATAATTAGACAAATGATATAGTACCCAGATTTTGTAAAGAATATACCTCGAAAGTGCAAGTGTTGATCCAAACACAGTAGATAATTAGACAAATGATATAGTACCCAGAATATACCTCACATGATATCTTCGATGCTGATGAGATATGTTTATCTTACAAACTAACACAAACAAAACTTTAGCATTTAAAACAAAAACATGTAAGTGGGAAAAATCCAGAAAAAGGGCTACTATTTAAGAGTACTTTTTGTAATGTTCTATCAAACTATATTTCTGCTGATGTTCACTAAATTTTTAGTCAAAAACGTTTTGGATTACAATTATTAAAAGTATTTCTACTGCAAAACTGTGCTGTATTTATTTTATCTTTAACTGGAAAGAAGCAGTTTAGTACTCACTTATATTGCCTCACTGTCTTTTACATATTTGCTTGTGGACAAAGAAATCTGAAAAATACTTACTGAAACTGATATCACAGTTGAAGATTATAATCTATGTGATGAAAATTCATTAACAGAAATGCTACTTACTAATGAAGATACTGTGTATAAAATTATAAGTGCAAATGTAAGCCAGGATGAAGATGATGACATATCTGAGGAAAAAGTTTAAGAGAGTACTACAGAAAGAAAAGGCTACATTAACTGAAGCTTACAGTGCACACTAGCACAGTTGAAAATACTAAAAACTCTATTTTGAAAATTCTAACATTTCTCAGAATGAAATTTTTTTTTACAATTTCCACAAAATTGATAATGTAATTACAGATCAGTTGTTAAAAAAATATAAGCCTACTGTTTAGAAAAAAATAATAAGCTTTCTAAATTAAAAACTTTCAAATTAATGTGACTTATTTTATTTGCAGTCAAATTAAACCCAACAGAGAACATCAAAATTTATGTTCATATTGCACCCTTACAAATTTGTTAAACATCTCTAGTCATCTTTCTGATAGGTGTCCCTCTATAAAGAACCCCAGTATAACAAACTAAAACTTACGATTTTTGAGAATTCATTATTAAAGGGTTACACTGTAATTATATACAAAATGAGTAAAGCACGGACATAATTGGTTGACGATTGTTTATTATTCATATTTTCATATTTTTGCCTGAATAACAGTTAAAACATATAATAAAAATGAATAAATGACAAATATTAGAAGCTATTTTAATAGAATTAATGTAATTTTCATTTTATCTATATTACTTTTTCAATTTTAAGTATTTTATAGTTCATAATGTAAAAAATTCATTTTTTTAGAATTTCACAAAATAAATTCACCTGAATACATCATTGAAATAATATGAATAGATTAATAAAGTTCTCACAGCTCTCTTAGCAAAGATTAAACAAAAATTTATTCTTGTATAACATTTTCAGACTGTAACACAGTCCCTCCTAAGTACATGCTTCTTAACTATCGAACAGAACATTATTGAGTTAAACCAAGTGGTTTCTTATAAATAAAATGAATAGATTAATCTAGAAAATCAAGGAGGTCAAAAAAAAGTGAATTTTACGAACATAATCCATTCAAACAACTTTATAACTATTCAATAACTTTATATTAATTTTGTAATATATTCACAATAGTATCAATTGGAAGCTTCATTTTTCACAGATCTGAATGAAAATTTTGATCATAAATTGAGGGTTTCTTGGTATAATCAATACATCTTGAAATACTGTCATAATAAATTAGATTACTATGTAATTTTACATTATATTGGTTGCTAGAGCATTCTGTGGAGACATGGAATTCGAGCCTGCTGTACAATGCCACTCCCCTCCTCGTCATAACTCAATGGGAGTGCTCTTTAAAGAATAGACCGCCGTGAATTGTGTCTATTCCGCAGTTGGTCCGAGATGTTCGGTCCTCCGCAGCTGAGAAAAAAGAGAATAAAGAACTTTAAAATTAAAAAAACAGTTAAGCGTCGATCTATCCACGTTATTTTGTGCGAAACTTCGTCCCTAGGATCGTAAATCTCGAAACAAAAAGAGATTACATATCGCGGACAAAAGATCGTGCTAGTGCAGGTGTCCAGGGACTAACACAGTGGACCCCACCTGCAGTAGAAAATAATAAATAATAGCCCAAAAGCACCCTGGTCCAAGAATTTGGATGAAATGTCATGTTTTCAGTCCCAGGCTCGGAAAAGTTTAAAAAGGGGATCAACCACCCATATCGGGGTTGTCGGTTGTTATTGTTGCAGGAAAAGGAGAGGACAAGTTGGTCCCCAATCGCTGAAGAAGACAGTCGTTCCCCGATCACCGAAGAAATAGTCGGTCCCCGACTGCGAAGAAGACAGTCAGTCCCCGAGGTTGTTATTGTTGCAGGAAAAGGAGAGGACAAGTTGGTCCCCAATCGCTGAAGAAGACAATCGTTCCCCGATCACCGAAGAAACAGTCGGTCCCCGACTGCGAAGAAGACAGTCAGTCCCCAATTGCCGAGGTATTAAGTCGTTCCTGCTCATCAGAGAAGTCGGTCCTCAAAAGTCGAGGAGAAGAAATCTACCTATCCGCTCCAACTAAAGTGTAGTTGGATACAACGATATTTTGACCTCAAGGACTTACTCAGTGGATGCCGTTTTAAGTTCACTGTTCCTCAGCCAAGGACTGTCATTGCCCGCACTGCAGAAAAGACGAAGATCCGCATCAATCAGGAGAGACTCCTAACAACTAAACTAAAGGCAACAGATCCACAGAATAAGTGAAAACCGCCCATTAAAAGGTATTTGTCCTCCAATGATAATTGTCGGGTTTTGATACTGTAAAACTTTCTCTCTCTCCAATAAAGGAAGTTTTGTTGTTACAAATGTAGTCTCTGTGTCTGTCATTGTCTAGGTCTCATTACCTGTCTTTACTCACTCCACAGACCGCAGGTAGGCCATAAGCCTGTTTTATATCGTCCGGAGACCTCACAATTCTAATATCAAAATACTTAGAATTTTTGAAGAGTTTTTGAAATTTTTTAAAATTTGAAAATGAAATTTCAGGTTTAAGTATAAATATTCATAACAAGTATGTTAGTAACTCAGTAACTCAAAATTTCATCTTTATTTTTTTTAGTATTAATGTCCGAAATTATGCTATCTTTAAATGATACATTCTTTTTTTCTAGCACTTAGATAGGATACAAAAAGCTTTATTATAGCTATTATATGTGTAGAGGGCACTCTCACGGGACCAGTGACGAAAAGACAGGCATTAGGCCTTGAGCAGTAAACTGCGCACTGTAGGTAAGGATGGATAACGAGAGGATTTAAACAATGAAAACTAGACTACATTGAAGTAAAATTCATACTGTTTCTTTTATTTAGAGAGACTTGTACAATTGACAATTGTAAACATGTGACATTGAGAGAGATATCTGTAATTGTTACTTGAGTCGAAGGTGTTTTCACTCCGGTCAGTTGAACAAATGGTCGAACAAACAAGACGGCTACAGAGTCTCTTTAGTCCCAAAAAAATAGAAGAATGAGTGGAGAGAAGACCGTGCCGAATGGCCGACATCACCTGTTGGATCGTCAGAACTTCTTCCAATATTTCTGATTGTGAAAAGGACTAAAGACAGTTTCTCAATGACGAGGTTCGAAGATTTGGGTGTATTTGGTGGCAAACTCGCAAAAGACGTAGATAGTTCTCGGCGTCTTCCTCATAGTAATCTGAGGATCGGCAGATAGATCAGTGAGGTGGCAAACAGAACACTTAGAAGAGCAAGTGCACTAGAATAGCAAGGTAATGAATAAGCCATAATTGAACAAGTGCGGTGATTGAACAAGCAAGCAAGTCCAGATTGCAGGTGGCACAGGCTCTTAAATATCTATGACCTTTTCTCTCACCTTTCCCAGGAGAGGGCTGGCCAAGATGTTTAGTTCTCGGAATCTTCTCCAAGCTAGGTATCAACTATTCAATGGACACCTGCACGTATTCCGATTACGCAATTTATTGTTATTGGGGACGAAAGTCCGTCCAGTGATAGAAATACGATGCACTATGTCGCCGTCTGTTCAATGTGTTTATTTTAACAAGCATCTTTCTCACTCATTCGAATTCCTTTCTATCTCTCCTATTTCCCCTGCTTGTCTTCATTATGACCGAAAGAAAATCAGAAGGGTGAAAACGGACTAATCATCTAGATCTCCCATTCTGATCCCCGATGTTATTTTATTTGATTTTCTGTTTAATTCTTAAATGTTATTAAATCTTACATAGTATATGTATGTAATATAAATACAGCTGATGAGGGTCAAATAGACCAAAACATTTCTGTGACTATATAATAGCTATAATAAAGCTTTTTGTATCCTACCTAAGTGCTAGAAAAAAGAATGTATTTTTTTTAGTTTTGAAACCTGCCAAAGATTTATTTACACTTCATTAGTCTTTCTTTTCATTTGTCAATAGATGTATACAAATTTCACGAGTTCAGGAAGGGTACTAATGAAGTGTACTCTATCATCTACCTTATCAAGTGTATATCATTGTAAATTCATATCAATTTACAATATGCATATATGATGTGCATAGTAATACACCTTTAGTTAGCAACAATTCTTATTTCATTCTGGTAACATCTTGTATGTGACATTTCTATTGCACATGTAAATATAATGAAACATTTTTACATATCATTTTTATTATAAAACAGAATATTCTTGTTTATATGTTAGGATAGTATTGTTAGTATTAATAACTGAAGATGGCTGAATTATTTAAAAACATTTCCACAAATATAGTTTTATGCTCTTGTAAGCAGACAAGAAAATATTCTTGCCTACAATAACTTAATCTTTTGAATTATCTTTGATGGAAGTTTTATCAGAGTCAATATATTAATAAATATGTATATTTTTTATATAATGTATTTTTCACATAAGGGACTTTAATCATGTTCTACTATTAATATCAAAAAGATCAGCTTATATGCCAATTATTATATATCTAGCATATTTAAATTAATAATTTAATGATTTCTTACTTTAAATTCAAACCATTTAGTTCCAGGTTTTATTAATAATGTTTTTTGAAGCATTTCATTTGATAAAATATTTGGTTCAATATCAGAAACAGTACTACTGACTTCATTACACTGAATTCTGATTTTTCTTATTTTTTTTCTTTTAGTTTTATTAACTTTCTCCATATTTTCACTTTCTTCTGTTTGACTCTTAATTTTTGCTGACTTTGTTTTCTCAACTTTCTTTGATGTCTTCATCTTTATAGTTTTATCACTAAAAAAAATTCAGAATTTTTAATCTTAAATAATTAAAATTTTTAAGATGCTTGTATAATTTTTATAATGCAAGCAATATAAAAGTATCAGAGAATCAATAAGATATTTTTAGATCTAGTTAAAATAACAATTTAAAAAAATAAATAGATAAACAGCTCATTAATTATCCAATGCTCATGAAGAGAAAATATCCAGATTTTCAAAGTATTGTATAAAGCATATGTACAATTAACAGGAATATCCATTTAACAGATAGATTTTTTCAAAGGCTCATCTATTAAATAGGTAAATTCTTATTTTTAAATTCATTATAAAATACTATATTTCTTAAAAATACGCAATAATTCGTAATTATTAAATATTTGTAAAGAGACTTTTCCTTGAAATTTTTAAAATTTTTTCAAAATTATATTTTGAAACTGAACAAGTAACATCTGATTCTAATAACATCATTTTTCTAAAAAAATCATATCATTTTATGTATTGTAAAGAGACTTTTCCTTGAAATTTTTAAAATTTTTTCAAAATTATATTTTGAAACTGCACAAGTAACATCTGATTCTAATATCATCATTTTTCTAAAAAAATCATATCATTTTATGTGTATGCAATCAATCATTTCTAGTGTAATATCAAATGAAGAGTACAATAGTAAAAGTCAAGAGAGTCTAGCTCTCATCTGCTTAGAGCAGTGTCTGCCAAAATTTTTTACATCACAGCACACTGAAGCAGGGGAATTTGTTTCACAGCACACCACATAAAAATCTGAAAAAATAATTATTTTATTAATACAAATCAAAATATTAATATAGGTATGTAATAATAATAAAAAAAGGAAAGACATAAAAATCTGAAAAAATAATTATTTTATTAATACAAATCAAAATATTAATATAGGTAGGTAATAATAATAAAAAAAGGAAAATCTAAAATGCTGACAATTCTAGCTCAGAATGTGATTTGTGCTTTGTGCACAGGGTCATTTCTCAAGTCTATTAAATTTTCTTCTTCTGTTAATGTCAAGTTTGCGTCGTGTATTTTGCGATTTTTATCATCATCTAGATTCGTAAATGGACTGAATTTTATGATCAAGAAATGTTTTATATTAAATATTTTTTAATCTTTTGTGGCACACAGTTTGGCAGATACTGGCTTAGAGCTAGACTGTTTTGACTTTTACTATTACAAAGATACAGAATGTCTACATTTTAATGAAAAAAAAAAAAACAATTTTTTACAAATATTAGAACTCCTGTCTTTTTTAGAATTAACTATATTTTACTTACAGCTCTATTACAGGATCCATATTTTTCTTCTAAAACGTTTTCGGTCTTTATACGAGACCCTCTTCAGTATTCTACATAGATATTCTTATTGTAATCATTTTCGAACAATTCAATTTCTGTTAGAACGTATTGCTCTTTAAATTACGTCATAACTTCTGTTTTTTGTTTTTTAAAACTTCTTTATAGACTCCTAACGTCTATTAATATAGATCTATTATTTGCATAAATTACGCTCCCATATGTTGTATTTAATAATATAAGATATATGTTCTTGCTATTTATATCATTTTTTATAATCTTACGATCTCGTTACATATTATATCTCGCGCACGATCGCCATGCTGTCGGGAGGTTTTTAGGGTCATTGTCATTGACAACATTCATGTTTAGCCTTCTTTTTTCAACTTCTAGTGCTTCAGCTGTGCTAGCACCGATGTTGTTCGGGACACTCTTTATGACTTTAGCATTTTCCCAATGTATCATTACGTCTTGTTCATATGCTCTAACAGCAAGGGCAGTATTTAGTCTAGCTGCTTTTATGTCCATTTTGTGTTCC
>AYEL01059691.1:0-10278 GCA_000484575.1 Olivierus martensii | reverse complement strand
TAATAATTATACTCCGGTAAAAGCAGTATAAAAGAAGAATCTTATTTTAGGGATATTTTGAAAGTATTTTAGGACATATTTTAGGGATTTTTCAAAAGTACACTATTATTTGGCAACACTAGCATGATGCAAATCAGTTATCTGTCGTCGTGCGTCTGGAAAATATGCATCTTTCAGAGTCTACTGTTACAGTGGCGGCTCGTGGATGATTTTTGTGGGAGGACTAAAAAAATTATAATAAAAATCTCTCTCTCGCAGATGAAATACGATATTTCTACTATCACAAATGTTTAAATAATTGTTTATTAGTCATTTTTCTTCGTATTTTCTTATAATGTGTGATAAATACATTTTATTTTATAAGAAGTATTAGTATATGAGAATGTGAGATAAATAATTTTTATTTTATAAGAAGTATTAGTACGTATGGGAAAAATAATTATTTATTAGTCATTTTTCTTCATATTTTCTTCAAATAATGCATATGAATTAAAATAATTGTTTATTAGCCATTTTTGTTCCTATTTTCTTAAATAATTCCGGATTAATAACTTTTTAATTTTATAAGAAGTATTAGTATGTATGAGAATGTCAACTTTGTTGAAAATTTTTTTATTTTGATAAACATTGCTATGATTTCTATATGTAGCTATCATCCTGCTACCTGTATGCCAGATTTAGCACTGATTTTTGATAAATTATCGTTTTTATAGTTTTTTACTCAGATTTAGCACTGATTTTTGATAAATTATCACTTTTATACGGTTGAAAATTTATTTATTTTAACAAATATTGCTACAATTTGTATACGTTGCTATCATCCTGCCATCTGTGGATTTAGCACTGATTTTTGATAAATTATCGCTTTTTATACATTTTTTATTCAGATTTGATTCAGAGGCTTTTAAAAATGGCAGATGGTGAATTATTTCTCTGTATTTCGTCATTCAAATGGCAGATGGTGAATTATTTCTCTGTATTTAGTCATTCTAAGTCAGTAGGCAGATGGTGAATTATTTCTCTGTATTTAATCATTCTAAGTCATTAACTTTACAAAAAATTAATAAAATATAATAATAATAGCATTTTCAAACAAAGGGGATGGGTTATCACAGCTCTCCCCTTAGTCAACATAATGTAACTAGCCTATCGCCTGAAATCAACAACTGAACGTCAAATATATACAACATATATATATATATATATATATATATATATCAAAAATTCGGAATTTTCGAAAATCCGGCAATCCTCAAGTCCTAAGGTTGCTGGTTTTTGATTATCAATCTGTATATATAAAATGCAATGTTTTTGTGTCTGTTCCGCAAAGGTTCCCGCACCGTTTGACCCATCGGGACTAAAGTTGGTCTGGAGACTTCCTGTGACCTGCGAGTAACATAGATTATCCAGGGAATGAGGCATTTTGGGGTGGCTTCAAAAATGCCTTCGTTTGATCAGTGGTTCTCAACCTTTTTTCTGTTGAGGAACACATTTTAATATTACAAAATTTGGCGGCACACCTAAATATTTAAAATAATTTAGATATAACAACGAATTTTTATTAGCAGATTATTATATTTATTCTTATTTATTGCATTCAGATTATAGACATACTCGTACAAGGGATCATTAATTAAATAGCTGTCCTTATTAAGTTATAGCGCCACCTGCGGATTTTGTCTTTTTACAGAAACTATAATTTTAATTTAATTTTTATTCCTTAATTTTTAAATTATGAATAAAGATAAAAAATTTTGGTTGTCGCAGAAATTCGAGGGTTAGATTTTTCTAACGATACCCTATTTACAGGAATCGTACCGATTCCTGTAAATAGGGTATCATGTAAATAGGGTATTCCTGTAAATAGGGTAAATATGGTTCAACTGCAAAAGGGATATCCAGCCGTCTCACTATTAATATATGATTCATAAAATTACATACATACAATTCATTCTTAATTTTTCGCGGCACACCGTCAAAAGTTTGGCGGCACACTAGTGTGCCGCGGCACAGTGGTTGAGAACCACTGGTTTAAATCCTTAAGGGCCGGTTGCAACTTTTGGTTTAATCTGCAGAATAGTTATCTATAGAATAACTCTAACCCGTTCGAAAATCTAAAGATTAAGTACAGAGTATTGCACGAGGCAAAAGTTAGCTATCAGCCAGATAGCGTGAAGATAATTACTGCGCATGTGCTTTACCAAATCAACTCGTTTGAACATGAATGCACCGATTAAGTTATTTACTGTTTTCAATATTTGCAGCTTAGTTTTTAATTCATTATTTTTAAAAATACTCACCGAATACTAAATACGTATGATTAAGTATATACTAGCATAATAGCGAATACTTTGCAATAATAGGTCTAATATAGATCTGAAAATATAGGTCTGTGTGTTTGGGTTTTCTATTGCTTTCTCTTGTAGGCAGTGCCGGATTAAATTAGTGCGGGTCCGATTGGATATTTCTCACATTGCCCCTCAAAATAGGGCTTATATGTATAAATAAAATAAGTGATGTTTATAAATAAATTCGCAATTGTTTCTATTCAAAAATACAAGAATCAACGTTGTCGATGAGTTCGAGATAGTCACATATATTTAATTTGCTTAACAATGACAATAAATAAATAAATTTCCTTTATCCGAAACACTCATTTGACAGAATGTTGCTTATTTCAAAGAATGACAGACATGATTTCAGTAACATTGCAAAATAATATAATTATGATATTCTATATATATCATAATTATATGGAGAGATCTTCGTCTTTTCATTTTGGACGAATTAAATCAACATGAAAATACACAAAAGAGGTTACATTAATATTTATTTATGAAAATTAAAAGGAACTTTAAAAACTTTAATAATTTTGTCAAGCATGGTTCATTGATTCATTGTTCATATAATTGATTCAATATTCATATAATTGATTCATTGTCTCTCTCAAAAAAATATTTATCTGATGAATTATATATTGAATAGATTTTTGGAATGTTTTTTAAGTGATCCGAACATTTTAATTTTTCTGCATGTTTATCCAGGAAACTTCAAGATGTAGGAAGCTTTTTGAATGATTTACCTTAAAATGTTTATAAACTAATTATTCCGATTGGCTATTTCCTCATCAATTATCAGTAATAACAGTAGAACCTTCGATAACATTCCTGATAAGAAGAGGATTAATGATTCACTTGTTGAATATCATATTATTTTAGAAAATGCTCACTTGTTATTCTGCAAATTCCACTTATAATCCATTTCCTATTACTAAGAATCTTCCAGCCTGCTGCTGGTAAATCTGAGAGTTTCATCTACTTCAGCCATAAATCGAAGATCAACTAATAACTTTCTATTATTCATTTAAACTGTGAAACTTTTTTAAATATTTTCTGGCAACATTTACATATAGTATGTGTATTTAATTCTAATTAAAAAGATTCACTCGCCTTTAATTTATTTGAATACTGTGAATATATTTTCAGAATATTAGATAAGAATACATTGGAATCTGCAAAAGTATTAAATAGAAAATTTTCCCACATGTTCCAAGAGATAAAATAAAATCGATTCATTCATATTCAGTTTTTCCAAAAAATTTTTCTTTTTGTGGATCTACAAAAATTAGATGTTTGAAGACTAGGGTATAAAAGCCCAGCCATAATAGTAAATGTAAACAATTATTCTTCGTTTATTAGCCTTATCATGATTTAATTTTGCCTCAACACGGGACCCTCCTCAACCGCGGAGCCCCATTGGGTGCAATCGGTCCAATCGGTTAAATCCGGCATTGCTTTAGGTCAATATATGTGATTATAATACATGCACACACATATATATATGTAATATGTTAGTAATAATTTACTTTATGAATTTAAAATAAAATAATGGACTTTGATATATAAAGTGCATATTTCACTTATATTTGACAGTAATCATAAAATTATTGATTTTCAGTTAAAATAAATCTCACATGAAAATACTTTATGAATTTAAAATAAAATAATGGACTTTGATATATAAAGTGCATATTTCACTTATCTTTGACAGTAATCATAAAATTATTGATTTTCAGTTAAAATAAATATCACATGAAAGTTATCATCGTGAAAGGTAAAGGGAAAGGGAAAAGGGTTATCTTTTTCAGAAATATTCCTTCTGGATTTAAATAAATATAATCCAAATAATCTAAATCGAGATTATTTTCAGCTTCGAATTCGACAACTGCAGTATTCCGTTATAGTATATGGCTGGATAATTTAAGAATAAATTTTAACCCACCCAAAATCGGCTGGTTAAATTAGTCAGCAATTTATTCTAGAGATTTGATTTCGTGCAACGCAGCAAGCTAAAACTGCAGATTAAAACCTGCTTTAACCTGCAGATTAAGACTCATGCAACCGGCTCTAAAAGTGATGTTCGAATTCTGAGATGTATGTCGTCACAAAACGCATCCTTTGCATGACGCAACAATCAATAACACCATCTGGCTAAATCAACTAGTAAATTTGGATACGAAAAGTCAATGACAAATGCTATAATGAATTATATGTCATCATCGCGACGCAACAAAGGAGTGATATCACAAACGCAATTATTATGTGACATCAGGAGGACATAACAATGGAGTGATGTCATGATTGTGACTACGTGACGTAATCGTGAGCAGCCAACTGATTCCAAATGCCATAATAAATGAATTATATGGCAAAATGATTTTGTTGAAATTCGTGGTGTCATCACAAGATCCAATGACGTCACAACGCCATGGTGCACGTAATCACATCAATTACATCATCGTCATATAGCCTAATATTAATAACTGATTCCGCGATTTTATACTCTAATAAATTCAGAAATAACAAATACTTTCAATCAATTGTGTGGGTCTTCTGGACCCGGAAACATAAATTCGGAAAAGACGAAACAACAGGCGTTAAGCCTACAAACGATTTACCAAATGATGCGTGAGTAAGAATGACTGGCAGAGGCAGTTCAGCGAGTCAGACAGAGAACAACATTGAATATAGATTCAACAGCTTCTTTATTCTTTGTTAAAGAGAGATTTCTATATGCAATATTGATTACCGACAAGCAAAGAGAGAGATACTTTAATTTACATAGATGAGAAGCGCAGTTGAAGGGAATTTACTTCTGGTCTTCCACCTCTTTGCACAGTTTTTAGTCTCTTTTATCCAGTCTTTAGTTCAAAATTATCGAGGACAACGAACACATCAACCAACATTTTGAAGACGATTTCTTTATTATTCCCAAAATATATTAATCATACATACAGAACGGAGCACAGGAGGACGAGACGACGTTCAAAATCAGCCAACAAGACAAAGCCAAGACTTAGAACCAAAAGCCTCCACCTTAATTGTCCCAGTTCTTTTATACGTTTAATCTCTTTTCTCTCATTTTCCAGGGACGATTCTATCTTAGAGACTTTGCATTGACATCTGAATAAACCATCTACAATTTATTACCTCGAAACAATAATGATATCTAATACATCCTGTTATTAAACTGCATCATTAATTTTACATTCCTCAATTCATCTCCGCGACAACAAAAAGGGGGATTGCCGGTCCCCACAGTTGTAATTCAATAGCCTGATGTTAATATAACATTTCAATAAACATGAGGTTTGAAATAAATGAAATCGACGAATAAAATAATACTCCAATTAAAAAATTATTCCAGAATACAATATAATGAAGATTGATAAAATAACTAATATTCGGCAGGTATAGCACATAATATCAGAGCATTATGAATTTCAATATTCCTCCAACTCAGTGTTTTCAAAATTGTGGGCCCGTCCTTCTAGTGGGGCGCTAGTCTAATGCAAGGGTGCAGGCAATAATTAACAAAAACATAATTTTTGAGATAAACAAAAAAAAAATAAATTCAAATTGTCGAAAAAATGAATCAGCAAAAGGGTTATATATACGTACGAGGTACCCAGAAACTTTCTGCTGTAGCTATTTTAAAGATAAAATATCGATCTCCTTTAGCGATTGAAAAAGAATTGTGCGTAGCGATATCTTCAATGATGCACCAATTTGAGAGAATTTTTACTGAAAAACAAGTCCACCAATCGCATTAAATAATTTGTTGTATTAAACATGTGTTCTATCTTTCTTTTTTTTACAAGATTTGTTTAATTGCATTAAAAATTCCTATATTTATTTTATGTATAAGAACTTTATTTATACAAAATATGGTAAGGTGGAGTAGGGTAAGTGCGTAAACGAGGTAAGTGTATTTACTGGTTCTTTTTATTATAAGATAAGAGAAATTTTGCTAGTTGATATTGTAGTAATCTTTGACACACCTTTTGACATTACCATAAAAAAGGAAAACTATAAAACTAAACAACCTATCTTAATGCGGTAAAAAGCATTTTATAGCAGATTTGTTCATAATTCTGTTCTTGCCCCGTAGCGTATGTAACTAAACTTTAAAGCATTTTTAACTTGTACGCAGGCTCTTGCCTCGTTTTCGGGGAAAGTGCAGGGTAGTTGACATTTTATACAATTTAGTATCAAAATTAAAATTTACAAGGATAATTGGCACAATAGTCAGTACGAATTAAACATTAATAACTGCGCAATGCGATTGGTACCGACATTGTTAAATATTTATACGATAGGTTAAAATACTTCTTACTGTTTAAAGTCCAACTTTACAAAAACACCAATATAAGGTGGACCCCACTCCACCTTATATTGTTTTGTAGTTTTAAATTGTAAATAGAAAGTATTTATAAAATTAGACTGTTATAAAAATGAAGAGCGCACTAATTTTTTATGAGAAAAGGGGGTGCAGACACTGAAAGTTTGGACACCACTGCTTCAAGTAAATGTTTTCAAATCGAAGAGTGGAAAGATATATAAATTCAACAGTTTGTGAATTTTCTGGAAATTATGAAGGTTGTTTTAAAGAACAACTGAAGTATTGAAACTGATGAAGAAATCAGTGTGCAAATAATCAAAACCAATTTTTTCGTAACTGTGTCCAGATAATGCTGGGCACACTTTACTAGTAACCCATATTTTGTAAGTTATATAGATATAAATTATATCCATCTTAACTTACAAATATACGATATTTAAAAACTGATGGAAAATATTTTTTTGTGAAAGCTCTTAAAAATAATCAAAAATTCTCAGTAAACATGGATCTTCAAATCAGCCATTTTTGACAGAAACAGCGTTTTTTATTAGGGCGGATTACTCGACAAAAGATTAAACTAGCTCAAAGTGTTCGTATGATGTACACCAGTGTTTTGTGAATATGATTAATGAAAATGAGAAACATTTTTTTTTATCATAAACTACACCTTTATAATTTGGGTGGATCATTTCAAAATTTAATTTATGTGCGTCTTTTAAAACAGATCTGCTAATGCGTGCTTTGTTCCAATCTCATTTCGCATTGTATGATCAAACTGAAAAGCACACGATTGTGCAGTTTTAGGTACTCTTGAATAAATTTATTATGTAAATGAAGCAAATATAAGGAATATTTGCTAAAAATGCTGTTTACTTCAGAAACAACTGATTTTCTGAAAACCATGTTTACTGAAACTTTTACGATTATTTTTTTAAAGTCATTTCATAATGAAATATTTACCATCATTTCTTAAACACCCGGTATATATTAAATTAGCATATTATACAAATATATTTAAAAAACTAATATAAAGTCATCATTTATAATTTTATTTATTTATTTTATTAGATCATTGTTTGCCATTAAGGCTTGTTTATAGTCCGACATGGCGGAGACGGTCGTCGACGACGTCGAAGTTAGAAACAATTCATAGGTTTACAGTATACTCCGACGTCATCCATAACGCAGCGTAACCGACGCGAAGTTGACAATCTAGAAGTCGTTCTATGGTTATAGCATGATATTTTGAGATCTGATACAAACTGGCGGACGATTCAAATCAAGACGGTCCTTGGTTCAAATAACAATGTTGAATATTTTATTGAAACATTTAAAGATTATTCTTGTTTATCACGCTGCGTTCTAATTTGCTTTTTTATAGTTATAAATAAGCAAATTAGAACGCAGCGTGACAGACGTTCTAGGCGCGAACGAAACCTTAGCTTCGTCGGACCATAAACAAGTCTTTACAGTTTGTTTACTTATTTATCACATGAATTTTAAAAATTCCTAAAAAATACAATTCAACTTCAGTTCAAAAACTATTCATGTAAATATTCGCTGTTCATGGGGTCAATGGATCAGATAAATTATTTTCTCTGGCCGAATATTTCGCCTTCATTAAGGAATCAAATATTTTGAAAATAATCAAGATCATTTTGAATTTTCAAAAGTTTCAATTCGAATAATAGTAAGGATTATATAAAGGATTATCAATCTTTACTAATTATAGGTAGTATAGTAATTATATATGTCTTCTATATGTTTTTGATGATTATAATTTAATTTTCTGCCTACATGGTTTATTTAATTGCATATTTTAATGTTATTTCGTTTTCTAATGTCGTTTATATATAGAATATTAAATAAAGCAGTGAATCATTTTATAAAATCATAGGATCATAATTAACAGAACATGACCAACTTATTACGTTTCAACATAATTTTATCGGCAGTCGTACTAAAAATATTTTCATGATTGTATTAAAATTATATAAAAGCAATGAGCTCGTAGAAGTTTTTATTAGATTCGTAGACTTGACAAAATAAAAAAAAAAAACTTTCGTGGATCCTGATAAAAATATTTAAAATTTTTAAAAACCATAAATAATTATATTTATTATTATATTTTTACAGTTAATGAGAAAAAAATAGTTTTCAATTTATATATTTACAGTTCCGATTTTGTTTGTGCTGAATATTAAAAAATAAAATATCATAAATTGAAATAAAAGAAAACTTTTGTGATTGATTTTGAAGCTATCCTGCTTCTCCTAAAATCTAAATGTTCGAATATGTTTTTAATGAAAAATTTGGGATTCCTGATGTAAATATTAATATATCCATTAGCCATTTTTGTTTATAAATAATCAATATATATTATTATAATGGATATTGATCACTATTTATAGTAAGAATGAGAGCATAAAATAGGCATTAATAGGAAACAGATAGTACTGTATAACTGATTATCAACTAGAATCTCTAAATATTTTAAAATTTCATTTCAAATTCGTTTTAAAGCAAGTTCTGTTCTTTCAGAAGAACAAATTTGAATATTATTTTCAAAATGTCCTCACCGCAGCTAAGTTGTTACTGTATGCATTGTGCATTGAAGCCAATAACTGCAATTTTAAAAATATATGGTGTTCCCATTTCTTATGAAAGACATAAGAAAAAGCAAATATTGACTACTATCCATTATTTATATTGTTTAGCGACGAACTTAATTTTATGGTTTTATGTATGTTTGTACTTTACAGCCTATTTTTCTGCAGAAAATGAGATATTTTGCTTTGATGTACATCAAGACTATTGGATATATGAATGTATGGTGGCAGTGCTTTGGTTTTTATTAAATGCAAGTCTAATTCCAATTTTAATTTCATCAAGATTTTTGCATGCATGGAGAGAAATGCCAGAAATACTACTCCAGACAGAAGAAATTATAGATTCAAATGTAGTTTTAGAAAAGAAATTTTTTATATTTCAGGATAGAACATTTTTTGCAGTATCCATTATATATTTTATTCTTGTACTTTTTATCTTTTGTGGTTTAGTATATAGTGTTATTCATTGTTTTAATTTAGGAAATTGTCCATGCCAATCAGAAATACTGATTATTCTCTACTTTCCTTTATTTTTCCATCAAATTGGCTTTTCTGTTGGATTTATATTATACCTCATAACGACTGTTTCAATACTACGTGAATACATACAGTTAAACTTCTGCATTTATTTGAACTATATAAAAAATTTGTTAGAGTTTCTGAAAGATAGTGAAATGCAAACTTTTCACATTAATACTGTATTAAAAGTGATTAGAAATATATATAAACTTTTACAAATACTCATTGAATTACTTAGTAGTCTTAGCACTTTTTTATCAATAATGATCGGAATATTCTGTTTTTCTGCTTTATATTTATTAATTTTTGAATATGAAGATATCATTTGGAAATTAGTAGCATTGGGAATATTTATAATAAGTGTTGGAGCTTATATATTACTTACATTTATGGCAGCCTGGATTCCATTAATGGTAAATTAATAATTAATTTATTATATGCTATTTATTAGATATTTAAATTTATTAAA
>AYEL01059689.1:0-21103 GCA_000484575.1 Olivierus martensii | reverse complement strand
ATCTATTGACAAAAAATATATAGAAACCATCGTTGATATAAACATATATAAAATATTTAAAACAAATAAAAAAATATAAATAACTGTATTTGTATAAAACAATGTAAAAGAAAAATAATAATAATAAAATAAATAAATAAAAATAAAAAAAAATTGTCAAAGCTAAAAATTGAAACAGCGATCATGCAGTTATAAAAACACCTACTACCTCAACCACTACGCTACTGGGACATTGAAAAAATTAAATAAATAAAAATAAAAAAAAATTGTCAAAGCTAAAAATTGAAACAGCGATCATGCAGTTATAAAAACAAAGCCTCAACCACTACGCTACTGGGACATTGAAAAAAATAATTAAATTTTAGTATACTGTATATGAATTCAATATGAAATTTCTCGTGCGATTTTCTCGACAATGCTTGAGTTGTGCACTTTATTGCTCACACATTATATTGTCCTAGAGGACTATTACAAGTAGGCCTATGCGCAATTTCAAAAAATCGGTGACCCGAATGTCTTGTCCCTTGTAAGAAAAATACCATTATTGTTTGTTCTTTTTATTAATTATTAAATTTTTATGCAAATTTTATTGATATTGTTCTCTGATCATATTTCAAATACAGCATTTAGTAAGACTATATATAAAATGGATGTACAGTCGATTCTTAAAATATTTAAAATTAAAAAAATTCTTTAATTTCATATTTTTATTGAAGATTATATGCTCTAAAAAGATACAATATGATATTTAATAAATATTAAGTGTGTTTTCAATATTCATCTCTCATTAGTTAAAAAATATTTATACCAAGTTAAGAATTGTTACCTTGTAATAAAAATAAAGGCTTAGTAGTTTAATTTAAGGTTTCTTTTGCTATTTAGATTGTTATTTAATAAATTTATTGTTGTTTTTGAATTTTTTGTTGATAATTAAACAGGTTATTTTACTAACTTATTTGTGCTTTAAAGTAGCTACAATAAAGCTTGGTAACATTTTTGCATATTTTTGCCATTTTGATTCTAGCATGTTTTTATGATTTTCCTTAATTGTGAAGTTCTGATGGGTTGTTATAGATATTCTACTAACATGGTTCTAGGTTTCTAATAACATAGTACTTAATTTCTACTAACAATAGTTCTAAGTTTCCACCTAACTTAAAATAGGTTATTAATACTCCTCTATACAGAGTTACTCTCACACGTCATCACATAGGTTAAGTTGGAAGGGTTCTTTGCTTTTACTACATTTTGCATTTAATTTTGGCTCAGAACGGCTCCCTTAGTACTCTATTTGAGTGGAAAGGGGCAATCAAAATTTAGCCACCAAGCTTACCACACAAAAGAAGATGGGTTGTTATAGTGTTAGCATGACTATTGTTTTGGAAATTGGTTTTCTGGTAGAAGTCCTGGCCAGGCAGATTCTGGATTTATTGTAGAGTCATTAACCGTTAGATATTGATTTATTGAAATTAGTGATTTTGCACATGTAGGCAGTTGAAATAAACAAACTTCATTCCTCATTTATTTTTTTTTGTCTCATGTGTCTGTTTTGTATTGTATTGTATTGTAAGAAAGGGGGCTTTTTATAGCCCTAGCACTGTGACCAACAATGGTCTATTATGCATCCTCAACAAGATCATCCCATAAGAAGTCCTGTCTTCTTAATCACAAAAGACAGTAGCTTCTTTAATGGGACTGTAAAAAGATCTTCTAGTGCAAAAAAATGCAACCCAAGATGATCATACCTTAGCCCTGAAAGGGCCACACATTCACACAAAATATGAAGAGGAGTTTCATCTCCTCCTTGATATCCTTTACAACTGGGACTATTATCAATCCCAATTAAGTGAAGATGCCTTCTAAGATGACAGTGCCATATAAGGAGCCCTTGATAATCCTAGTTTTATTTTTATACACTGCAACCTACTCTAGTTCTCTGTGCAGAAGGATGTAAAATGAGAGCTTTAGCTTGCCTTAGTCCAATAGTAGATCTCCAGTGAGTGAGATGCTGAGCTGCCAACTAGTCCTTGACAACCCACTCAAATGTATCAGATCTGATGCCCAGGGTCTAATAAAGGGATAAGAAGCCCCTTCCTTGGCCAACCCATCAGCAACCTCATTGCTCTCAATCCCTTTGTGTCCTGGCACCCAAACAAGTTGTACCCTGTTCATGATAGCCAGTTCCTCAATGAGAAGACAGTAATCCCATACAAGCTTAGAAATAAAGAGGGAGCTATCAAGTGCTCTTAATGCAGTTTGACTGTCTGATAGGATATAAATGTGTTTATTAACTTATCCCCTAATAAGACTGATTTTAACACATGCAGAAATAGCACAGATTTCTACCTGAAAAACAGTGGCAATTCATCTGAGGGAAAAAGACTAGGACATTCCTGTTCCCTCACAGTAAACCCTATTGGCTTACTGTGAGGTACCCTAGGTATGTTTCTGTGTTAGTTAGTCTTTCAATAGCTGTTAAATGATACAGATGCAATACTATACCATTTTTCTTCACATATTAAGGTAACTTATAATCATTGTACAAGTATTTCTACTGTTTTTTGCCTAAATTTATAACAAATTTCAACTCTCTATCTGCTTTCTTTTTTCTTACTGGTATTATTACAATTTTCTATTTGCTCTCAGATTTCATTCTTCTTTGCAAATATGAAATTTAATATACTTGGAGCCAACTCAAGATATTTGGCAATGTCAACATGTTTCTCTCCAAGATACTTTTTTACTTCCTCTACTATTTTCAATCACTCGTATAGAATTTCACTTGCTTTTTAGGTTGGAATATGGTCCAAGAATAATAAAATAAATAACAGGAACAAACTGAAATTATGAAACACATGAGAATGTACAAAATCACTTACAATGAAGAAATATTCAAGAATAGCATGCTTATAACAGTCTCTGGCTCTCAACAATAGCATTGACAGGTCTTCACTTAATCCAAAGAAAAAGATGGAGAACAAAGAATACAGTATTGTACATTATTTCAAATTTTATAAAACTATCCATGCAGGAAAATATTGCATTAGGACTGTGATTTATCAATGATCAATGTGATAATACAATAGTTCAAAGATCAATGGAGCTGGTAAACAATAGTGTTATTTATATAGGACTAGTTCTGGGACTAAAAAAGACAATAGAAATATGTGGGAAAACAAAGGTAATGGGAAACAATTCAACGAGATTCCAGTGTATATCTTAAGTTAATTTTCTTTATCTCAAAAAATTTATTATTATTGAATTCTAGGGAACAGTTATATGAATTATAAAATATTTGTTAATTATGAGAAGTTAAATAAAAACTATTTTTGAAAAATATTTACCATGAATGTCTGTTGAATGAATCCTATCAGGAGTCAATAAATGCTGAGGAATATCTTTGTCCTCTAACTGAACTTCTGACACAAGATTGCAAGGAACATAACCAATTCTTCCATTAATTTCACCTTTATAAAACCCATCACTATCTCTTTCTCCATACACCTATATAAAATACAGTTTATTTATTTTTAATAAATAACATTTAGTTTTATAATAAAATACAAATATACCTTACTAATATGGAGAGTTAGATTTCAGACTAGAACCATAAAGTGAATATTACATTATAGTGAATCATAGTTTTTTTTTTCACATGCTACTGCTTATTTTTATAAAAGCCTAAAACATATTTACACTATCATTTATTAAGTACACAATAGCACTAAGCCTAAAAATAAACTGAGTATCAAAATGGAGCCAGTCAGCTTGATTCAGCTGATATTTAAAAATAGGAGAAAGGAAAACTTAAAAACTGCTTATACTCAGAGTACTTAAAAATAGGAGAAAGGAATCAGCACTAATAGCAGTTGAGTTATACTGATAAATACTTTATTTACACGGAAATCGCAAACGTTTTTGGCTGCGTCGCCATCTTCAGGCAGTTCATTCTAGAACAGCCTGAAGATGGCGACGCAGCCGAAAACGTTTGCGATTTCCGTGTAAATAAAATATTTATCAGTATAACTCAACTGCTATTAGTGCTGATTCCTTTCTTCTATTTTTAAGTACTCTGAATATAAGCAGTTTTTAAGTTTGGACACATTCAGCTGATATGCATGACACTACTGAAAAATCATCTTAAATGGAAGACAAGTGGTAAAAATAATGGATACGAACATTTTCCATTCTACTTACAAACATTTTGTACTTACAAATATGGAAATTTCATTTACAAATATCAGAAAATTTCAAAAACTCTTCAAGAATTTTAAACATTATAATAGCAGGATGTTCTAGCAACCAATATAATGTAAAATTACATAGTTAAGAAATTACAGTAATATTTCAAAATGGTGGCAATTATACCAAAAAAAAAAACACTTTATTTTTGGAACTTTACATTTAAATCTGTAAAATAAACTTCTACAAGAAATCCACTAATCATTTTAAGCAGCAGGAAAACAACAACTTTTTATTGATTTTTTCTTGCTTAAAGTGTTTTGTGGATTTCTTGTACAGGAAAACTTGTGCTACTGGCCAAACCTGCAAGTCATGGCCATCTTAATATCCACCCAAGCATATTGCAGGATTTTTAAACTGTGTAAAATGGCCATCTGTGTTCCGTGACCATGGCCAGTGATACTTAATTTTGCCACCTTGTATGCAACATCTACTAGGTGGCCAGCAAATCATGTTTTGATCAGAAATGCCAGATGGGCTCTAGATCTTCTATCAGGTGAGCATTCTAAAGTGAAAAAATTCTGAAAACAGATATTAATTAATGATTTTGTTCCTTAAATTTAATTAACAATGTGAAACTGGGTCATAAACTTTGTATTTTAAACTTTGATATTTAATAAGGAAATTTGTAGCTAACTGTGTCTGGTGGCCAACCTGTGCTTGGTGGCTACAATCTCAGCTGCTAAAAGCTGGCCACCTAGCACAGGCTTTCATGTATTTCTTTATAAGCAATAATTTGTAGCTAACTGTGTCTGGTGGCCAACCTGTGCTTGGTGGCCACAATCTCAGCTGCTAAAAGCTGGCCACTTAGCACAGGCTTTCATGTATTTCTTTATAAGCAACAGAACTTGAAAGTTTATGATTAAGAAACTTCTAGTTGGTCCAATTGTGAAATATTTTATAAAATATAGTATATAAAATTATTTCAATACTTCTGCAGGCAAAATAATAGCAATATCTGACTTACAAATAAACAAAACAGGTGTATCTAATTACATACAGAAAAGATGCATTAATGAAATGCCTTAAATACCTATATATTTATAAAATGTTATATTTTTTGAAGAATATTAGATACTAAAAGAACTTATTCATAATAACTATTATTGTAAATTAAAGATTTTTCCTGTTTATAGAGTAAGTTTAATTCATTGAATATTAGATATTCTTCTAATTTGTGATCTATGGAAATCGTCATCCAAGATAAAAATATTTATTGTACCAAAACATTTCAAGCCAAATCATTGAAAAGTTTAAAATATAGTAAGATATATATCATTAAAGAAATAGAAAAAGTTGTGTATTAAGATTTCCAAATCTCAATAAAAATATTTAATAAAGTTTAAATGATAAAAAATCAGAACCAAACCTGTAACCAAATTTTTTTGCAACTGACTGAAGTAAAAAGCCAATTAGTGTACATAACATTGCTGGGAGCATAAACCCAATATATGAAATCAACTGTAAAATAATCAGCTCACATTTTCTAAATGATCAGAACTATCAGAAAATGCACAACTTATCAGTCAGAAATAATAATACATAGATCACTATGTACCAATTTATGTATTGATATTTCTGATTGACAATTCCAATTCCATATAATCATTAACTAATGATATGTATAATAATGGTGCCATATTTATTTGCTAAAAAAATGTCAATCTACACATTTCTGATCTTACGTATGAAGTTCTCAATAACTTAATAATTTTGAAAGTATTTAAATATGAACATTCATACATATTCACATAATTTAATAACAGAATTAAAGAGAAATAAATATTTTTTAGATATAAATATGATACATTTTGCAATTGTCAAAGAATGTGATACTAGTACAAATGGAAGAAAAGTGACTGATTCATATATTTTCAATCTTATTTGGGTAGTATCCAATATTAAATATATATAAAAATATTAAATTATAAATAGACATATAAGCATACCTTGTTATTACAGCAATTACATTCCAGACCACCACTGTAATGCAAATCACAGCGATTTTTCATTTGATAATGCATATAAAAGTCTAAAAACATATTTACACTATAAATCATTAAAAATGCACAATAATATTAGGCCTAAAAACTCAGTCAGAGGGCTATGTTTTAAAGCATTTGTATATAATCTTGGAGAATCCAAATTTGATTCCAAATCTCAAAATTTCAGTTTTTCAGAATGGCTTCAGGTTTGGCCTGTTTGTATGTTAATACAGGTAGGCCTCGATTAGTGCGAGTTCGAATAATGCGATTTCGATTAGTGCGACTTATAAAATTGATACCGTTTTTCAGTTAGTGCGAGCAAATATTCGATTAATGCGAGTTGTAAGCATTGACCAGTCTTAGATTCATTTCCGTATTACCTGCTTATACTCAGATTAATAACTATAATTTTATATACTAGTTATTAATCTGAGTATAAGCAGGTAATACGGAAATGAATCTAAGTGTACAGCAGAGCCAGCTGGAAATGAGTAAACACAAGAAGGCATACAGGGTTAAATATCGTAAACTTTTGAAGAGACTAGAAACTTGGAAGTTCTTAAAAGAATGTAAAATCAATGCAGTATATTAGAATGTTTGATATTCTAGAACTCTGTACGAATTTGAAATTGGTGAACCTGATGATGGCCGTCATAAAGGCCGAAAACGTTAGTTTATTAAAGTATTTAAGTTATTTCTCAACCGCTAGTGGTGTTTGTGTCCTTAGTTATTATAGACCAGTCTTACTAACAAAGCAATGAATAACGATATAAAATATGAAAATAAATATTTCTTAAACAGTTAGTGTTAAGTTAGTATTGCGGTTATTCATTGTGAAGTTTGGCTAATGGCCGGAATCTCACAAAGCAAGAACCAATTACCATATCTTACATAGAGTTAATACTTCAAATAGTGCAAATTCGAATAGTGCGAGAAATTCGTGGAACCAATTATTCGCATTAATTGAGGCCTACCTGTATATGTTTTATATACCTATTCTAAGTATTATTTTGCAGATAATTTTCATTTTGAGATATAAAATAAAACCATGGAATATAATTGAAAGAACACCATATTAGAAAAGTGCTAAAAAACAAGATATGCTTGTATATATCTACATATTTTTTATTACAGAAGATAATGATCTTTAATAAGAATAAAAATGGTGAATTATTTTCTGGCATAAAGATGTAACCTTAATGTACCATGACTGACAAATGTTACAATTTTATAAAAATTTTGTCAATTTTTAATTGATCCATGTGTAATCCAACCCCCATATAAAAACTTTTTTACAAAATTTTTTGGCTTATTCCTAAGTATATATGGTATGTTTTTATACAATATATATAAAAGAACCAATTTTAAAATATAGCATGATCTCTATCTCAAGATATGATTCAACAGTAATCATACGAAACTAATAAATGAATAAAAGTATATTATAATATATTGAAATAAATTTATTTACTTTAATAAGCTGTCCTTCTTGAAATGGCAATTCTTCAGAGGCAGCATCAGGATTTGGTGACATAGTTAAAGGATTGTAATCAAAAAGACCAACAAACAATCTCATATCTGAGTTCCGAATATCTCCATCTTGTTTCCATTTATTATAATAAGATGATGGCATTAAACCTTTTTGTCTATAATATTCTTCTTCTTGGCCAGGGGGTGGTAACCTTCGAAGAGGAGGAGTAGGAGAAGCAGCTCTTCCTTGATGAGAATAATAATTAGAACCTCTTGATTCTGAATAATGTCCTACATCTAACTTTTTATTAAAATCACTTTGTACACCACGTTTTATTAAATTTCTATCTTGGGTAATTTCTGGAATAAAAATAAATACATTATTAATATTTATATTTTATACTTTTCCATTTGATATTATTTAAATTTTTAAAACAATTCTTACCAATGGAAGGAACTGTTCTATTTGAATACCGATCTTTATTTGAACTTAAGTAACGCTGACTGTCAGTAATATGATTAATACGTTCTTCATGTTCATAATTATCTATATTTTTTTCATTGTAAATGGAACGACTCTGATCTTTCCAATCTGATTTCACTGGATATGCATTGGATGAGACATTTGACCATTTATTAGATGTAATTTGCTTCTGATCTCCATGCTATCAGAAACAATATAATTTAATTTTTATAAATTATTTATACAGAAATAATATAAAATACTTTTGAAATTATTCCAAACAAAAACACATAGTAGGCTAAATATATATAAAATAATAAATGGTTACAAATTTATATAATTGATAAGATGAATTGCTAGGCTGAGTTTAATGTATTACCATCAATTTTATTTAATACAGGATGTTTTTGACTATTATATTAAATATGCAATTCTCTTTTTGTAATTTATATTTTTTTCTCTTTTATGCTATTATATAAATTTTGATTTTTACATATTTGTTTAAATTTAAATCTCCAAAACTATTATTTATAGTTTTGGAGCATTTTTGGTTCAGCATTTTTCATAAAAATTAAAGATTAATGACTTACATATATTTTTACAATACTAATATAAATAAAGCATTATAGTATTATAAAAAACTCTAATGTTCTTTTGTAAAGCAGTATTGTACTGAAAATGAACTAAGTATGAAAGTGCTTTAGTAAAGTTTTATAATAATTAATTTATTTTTATATTTTAAGAATCTACTTTTAGTTTATTAAAAGTTTCATTAACTTCCACTAAATTTGATATGGTAAGTATCTTCTTACCTGTAACAATATATTAAAATTAATTGACTGAATATTATATTTTATTACAGATTCATAGTTCTTCTTTTCTTATAAGATATCATTCAGAAATCATGACTTAAATGCTAATCCTGGCATTTCTTTAGATAAAAATTCAACACAAGGAAAAGGAGGACATGTAGGAGGACACTTTTCGAGGGAGGATAGAACTTAAAAAAGAAGGGCTGTCCTCCCTAAAGGAGGATGATTGGTCACCTTAAATTTGTTATAAATAACACAAACTACTTTAGTATTGTCATTTATTTTTGCCATTGTAATATTGAACATTATTTAATATTTCAGATATACAATCAATAATAATTAAATTTCCTTGATCCCAAGAATTAATCAAAACTTTTAACATTAAAATTAATGAGAAATAATTATTTAGTTTATAAACAGTTATGTGAAATGAATTACATTCATAAAACAAAGAATACTGTATAAAAGTTTTTAAATAAACTCATCAAAAATTTTGAAAAAGAAATTTTAAATGAAATATGAAAAATTTTTAATTTTATTCTTACATAAAAATGCATAAATGTTTGTTGAAACTAACTATTTTTTTAAAAGTTCGTTACAAAAGTATAAAATAGCTCTCTTTTAAAGTAATTTTAGTGAAAATTCAACCAAATTTAGTAGGAATACTTTCCACTATACAGCATACAGAAGAGATTTTTGTTAAAACATATTTAGTTTCAAAAAGCATCATCAGGAAATATTAGCATTTAATAAAAGTTTAACAAGACTACACAAAACACAAACCAAAAAATAAAACTCAAAGCCCTTTAGCAGTCAAAAAAACTTTAATCAGAAACGTTTTCAATGCACTTGGCACTTTCCTCAGCTGCTACTACAAGGTAGCAGCTGAGGAAGGTGCCAAGTGCATTGAAAACGTTTCTGATTAAAGTTTTTTTGACTGCTAAAGGGCTTTGAGTTTTATTTTTTGGTTTGTGTTTTGTGTAGTCTTGTTAAACTTTTATTAAATGCTAATATTTCCTGATGATGCTTTTTGAAACTAAATATGTTTTAACAAAAATCTCTTCTGTATGCTGTATAGTGGAAAGTATTCCTACTAAATTTGGTTGAATTTTCACTAAAATTACTTTAAAAGAGAGCTATTTTATACTTTTGTAACGAACTTTTAAAAAAATAGTTAGTTTCAACAAACATTTATGCATTTTTATGTAAGAATAAAATTAAAAATTTTTCATATTTCATTTAAAATTTCTTTTTCAAAATTTTTGATGAGTTTATTTAAAAACTTTTATACAGTATTCTTTGTTTTATGAATGTAATTCATTTCACATAACTGTTTATAAACTAAATAATTATTTCTCATTAATTTTAATGTTAAAAGTTTTGATTAATTCTTGGGATCAAGGAAATTTAATTATTATTGATTGTATATCTGAAATATTAAATAATGTTCAATATTACAATGGCAAAAATAAATGACAATACTAAAGTAGTTTGTGTTATTTATAACAAATTTAAGGTGACCAATCATCCTCCTTTAGGGAGGACAGCCCTTCTTTTTTAAGTTCTATCCTCTTTTGAAAAGTGTCCTTCTACATGCCCTCCTTTTCCTTGTGTTGAATTTTTATCTAAAGAAATGCCAGACATTAAAATAGAAGATAATTGTCTCTTTGAAGAAATTAGAAGACTGAATATATACAGTGGTGCCTTGCAATTTGACGTCCCGCAATTTGACATTTGAGTTTCGCCGGATGGCGCATCGCATGCATGGAATGTGTGATGTCATTTGCTATTTGTCAGTTTTTTTTTTCGCTTTTATAAATAAATATTTTATAAATATTTATTAAAATAAAATATTAATTATAAAATAAATATTTTATAAATAAAAAATTTGTAAGGATGGATTCAAAGAGAAGTGACCAGAGGAATAATTCTGAAAAGAAGAACACTCGATTGTGTAAGAACTGACCAGAGGAATAATTCTGAAAAGAAGAACACTTGATTGAGTAAAGAGATGAACCTGAGGAATAATTCCGAAAAGAAGAATATTCAATTGAACAAAGAGACGAGGAATAATTCCGGAAAGAAGAACACTCAATTGAGCAAAGAGACGAAGAAAAAAAAGATGTAGATAAAGTGCAGAAAGGTAGAACAATTAAAATGTAATTCGAGTATGGCATTTCTAGGACAACTGTAGTAACGTTTTGCAACAACTCAAGTATGGCATTTCTAGGACAACTGTGGAGAACAATTTAAATGTAACTCGAGTATGACGTTTCTAGGACAACTGTGGTAACGTTTTGCAACACGGATTATGGGTGCTAGGGTGTCTGCTGGAAGACTTCATTCCAACATCCATGGAGTATGGCGTTTTTAGGACAACTGTAGTAACGTTTTGCAACACAGAAGATCCTAGGACAACTGTAGCAACGTTTTGCAACAGAGACAGAAGATTATGGGTTAGGATGTCTGCTGGAAGACTTCATTCCAACATCCAAGGGCTAATAAATAGACAACTGTGGCAATGTTTTGCAATAGAGAGAGAAGATTATGGGTGCTAGGGCGTCTGCTGGAAGACTTCATTCTAACATCCAAGGGCTAATAAATTGTGTTGTGTATAAAATAGTCTCTGCTGGAAGACTTCATTCCAACATCCAAGGGCTAATAAATTGTGTTGTATATAAAATAGGCTGGAAGACTTCATTCCAACATCCAAGGGCTAATAAATTGTGTTTTGCATATTAAATAATGTTTTTTGTAATTTAGTGTGTTATACAATAGTAAAACACATGTAATAAAGTAAGTAATATAGTGTATCTCTCCACATGTAATAAAGTAAATAATATAGTGTATCTCTCTCATTAGGGGAGTGGGATGGGACCAATAATGATTTAATCTATTTTACATAGTCTTTTATGGGAAATATTGTTCCGCAATTCGACAGTTTCTCAATTCGACATTAGTTCGGCAATGGATTACTGATGAATTGCGAGGCACCACTGTATTTAAATTCTGAAAAATCAATACAATGGGAAAATGAACATGTTGAAATTCATAAAAGATGGGCAGAAATATTCAGCCATTTCAAAAATGAACATATTCCATATGAAAATTTATTTATTCTTGTTCAATTTAGATTGTGCTTCCCTAGAACTAATGCAGCAGTTGAAAAAGTTTTTTCAATTGCTAATGATTTTTGGACAAGTGAGAAATTGAGATTGAATGTTGATACTCTAGCTGCAGCATTTGCCATTAAATTCAATATGAAGGACATTTCTTGTTCAGATATTTCCAATATATTGTTAAGAGATGATACATTGACAAAAAATATTCATTCAATGGAAAAGTACTCATTTAAATTATAATTAATAGGCATGTCAGCATAATTACAATATAAAATGCTACAAATGTTTTTATTGTGCATTTATCATATTATAGTGTATTATTGCTGCAATGAATAAAATGTTTCTTTTATTTACGATATTTTTTTCTTCAATTAATTTGTGTCCTCGTTTTCATTGTAAAAAAGTTGGTCACCTTAACAAATTACAATATTTATCCAATTAAAATATATTCAAACAGCTTTAATCTGGTTATTTATGGTTTTGGAGCATTTTTGGTTCAGCAATTTTCATAAAAATTAAAGATTAATGAAATATATATTTTTGCAATATTAATATAAATGGAGCATTATTAATCTGATAGCATTGGAATATGGGACATGTCAGATTTTATATTTTGTTGGATTATGAATTTTCTAAAAATGAATTTATGATAAAAGTTTAAAATTATCAAAATATAGCAAAAATAAAATTTTCAGGAATTTTTGTGGATGCAAAAAATTTCCTAAAGAATTATGGATCAGATTCATATTTTAACACAATCTAACTAAGAACAGATTTAAATATTTAAACTAAGGAATTTTAAACAAATTGTATTTGATTAAATTCCCTTAGTTTTAAATATTTGGCTGATTTAGATTATTTAAAATCCATTTTGTTTTTGATATACATGAATATTTTCTAAGATCTCTTTTAACATTATAGAATTGCCAATTTGCATTATTAACAACATCTAGAGAGTGAATCTAGTTGTATATAATAAGTAAATCCTTTTCCAAGCAATGTACAAAAAAATATTCATTAAAAAATATAAATTTGATTCTTTGAGAGAAATTCTATTTATGTCCAGCAGACCATTTCAAATAGTATCAGTACATCCATCAGTATCACATAAGATATTCACATTCAATAATATTTGCAGAATGACCAACTAGCAATTTTAATAATATGAGATTTTATTTTTTTATTAAAAAAGTTGGTCACCTTAACAAATTACAATATTTATCCAATTAAAATATATTCAAACAGCTTTAATCTGGTTATTTATGGTTTTGGAGCATTTTTGGTTCAGCAATTTTCATAAAAATTAAAGATTAATGAAATATATATTTTTGCAATATTAATATAAATGGAGCATTATTAATCTGATAGCATTGGAATATGGGACATGTCAGATTTTATATTTTGTTGGATTATGAATTTTCTAAAAATGAATTTATGATAAAAGTTTAAAATTATCAAAATATAGCAAAAATAAAATTTTCAGGAATTTTTGTGGATGCAAAAAATTTCCTAAAGAATTATGGATCAGATTCATATTTTAACACAATCTAACTAAGAACAGATTTAAATATTTAAACTAAGGAATTTTAAACAAATTGTATTTGATTAAATTCCCTTAGTTTTAAATATTTGGCTGATTTAGATTATTTCAAATCCATTTTGTTTTTGATATACATGAATATTTTCTAAGATCTCTTTTAACATTACAGAATTGCCAATTTGCATTATTAACCACATCTAGAGAGTGAATCTAGTTGTATATAATAAGTAAATCCTTTTCCAAGCAATGTACAAAAAAATATTCATTAAAAAATATAAATTTGATTCTTTGAGAGAAATTCTATTTATGTCCAGCAGACCATTTCAAATAGTATCAGTACATCCATCAGTATCACATAAGATATTCACATTCAATAATATTTGCAGAATGACCAACTAGCAATTTTAATAATATGAGATTTTATTTAAAAAAAAAAAATGCTGAATAACTGATGTTCCTAGATTACAGATACTCAGATTAATGATGATTGATTGTATTATTATAACAAGAAGTAATGGAAATTTAGAGATTAGATTCATTTTTGAGTTTATTAGAAAATATTATGGCTAAAATTATTTCATTGTTTATTAAAATTTTTAATTCATGGTATTAGCTAAAATTATGATAAAACATTTTCATAAAAATCAACAATAATTTCTAGGAATTGTCTTGTATCAAGCTATTGAAATAAACATCCAGTTATAAGATGAGAGCTCTCAAACTTACCATATATACTCATGTATAAGCCGAGGTTTTTTTTTTTTTCTCAAAAAAAATTTTCTAAAGTGGGGGGTCGGCTTATACACGGGTCAAAAAAAATCGACTTTTTTTTTTGACTGAAGAAATTGAAGTAATAAGCAAAACCATTGAAGTAATATACGTCTCCTGAAGATCAGGAAGGAAATTTTGCAATAATTCATTTAATAATAGGTAAAATTTTATCTTATCCCGAAGTGATCAAGCGCGTCGTGATGCCATGCTGCCTGATACAACGTGACGTGAAAATTCGACAATCGATCGAGAATCTTACCTAGGATTCATTTTGAGTAAAAAATATATTTATTTTTCATTATTATAAATAATATTTTAATCCATTCGCTAGTAATCCATAAATGCTTATTATATTTAACTCATCCATGATTTAATTAAAATAGATTAAAAAGTAACTAAAATAATATTTAAAATAACGAGAAAATAATAATTACAGGAATACCTCGATTATCGCGGTTTCGATTATAACGGTTTATAATTTGATACCAAAATTCCAATTATTGCGATCCAAATTCAAATTATCGCGGTTTCTAGATATAGCCCACTACATATGTAACCAGAATTACATTTACCCTCCAAGTAGCTCTCTTAAAGCCCTTCGTTTTTATCCGAGGGCGCCTACTCACTGCTCATCAGTAACTGTCCGCCATTGCCTGAAGTAAATGTGGACAAGGCCAGCTTAAACCCGGTAAGCAAATGATGCACCGTATCGGGGCGCCTTAAGAAGGAGGGTGCCAAAATTATCATTTTATCAATATTGTAAAGGTGCTGAGTAGATGTTACAAGGAAGCTGCATCGGGGTGCCGGGATCTCTGGAGGAGAATTTGCATGTGGCTATTTATTTCTCTTCTTATTTATTATTAATTTGGCAGTTAATACAAAAAATAACCGCTGGGGGAAGTTTGGCTAGTATAGAATAATTGAAGTCAAATTCAGTTTTCATATGAATCAATGGTATGTGTTGTTAATCAGTTTCAGCTGATCAGCAAATTTCTATTATATATTACTGTACTATCATTCAAACTTAAACAGTTTTATTACTTTATACTATTAATTGTACTTTTAATAGAAAGAATATATCTTATTTTTATATATAATGCAATTAATTAAATATTAATGTATAAGTTTGTATATAACAATACACATATTTTTGGAAAAATCATTCAAGACTGTGTATTGATAAAAAACATTAAATACAGAATCATTATCATTATAGGTTTCTTCACTAGAGAAACACAACTGAAAAGCTCAACATAAAGAACAACTGAATTTACATGCATTGATAACAGTGGATATAATAAAGTATACCAAATCACCAGATTTAGCATATATCATTATATCTTTTGTTGAAAAGTTAATTACTGTAATTTCTTTTGTTTACATATGTGAGGTATCGGAGTTTGAATTATACGTAAATCTATCCTCCTCCGTCAGTCAAATATAGGTCAACCTTAATTAAGGTTTAACAATATGCACTAATAAGCAGTCCAAAATTAATTCTCAGTGAAACATTTAATTTATTGAGGAATGTTTTTGGCTTTAAGTAGCCCTCTTCAACTCTCTAGCATAAATACAGCCTATAGAACGACCAACAGTTATACATTTTTTGGTGTTCCAGAACATAGAACAAATTCGAAAATTAAAACAATTTTTAACAAATTGAAATAATCAGAATCTTAAAAAAATTCGAAAATTAAAACAATTTTTAACATTTGTTAAAAATTGTTTTAATTTTCGAATTTGTTCTATGTTCTGGAACACCAAAAAATGTATAACTGTTGGTTGTTCTATAGGCTGTATTTATGCTAGAGAGTTGAAGAGGGCTAATTAAAGCCGAAAACGTTCCTCAATAAATTAAATGTTTCACTGAAAATTAATTTTGGACTGCTTATTAGTGCTTATTGTTAAACCTTAATTAAGATAAATGCCTTTAAGAGCAGTTTTCTATTTTGAGTCTTAATAGGTCAACCAAGGGAGAAACAAAATACACAAAAAAAAAAGGAATTCTGTCAAACAATGCCAAGAAATAACATTACAGATGGTATTTCGATCAGCTCACGAACTTCGTTCACAATAACAATAAATCACTGAGAATGTTTATGTCAGGTGTCTGCCGGATAGTCACAAATCGGACACCTATATCAGTGAATATTTGAGAAATAAACAACTTTGTTCTTAGCCTGGGAATGAGGGTCAAAAAGGGTCACGGATATTTAAGAGCAGTTGTGCCCTCGATTGAGGATTGCTTGTTCTCTGATGTTTGTTCTCCGATTTCGATGTTCTGTGCATTCACAGTCGCCGTTCTCATCCGATTTCCCGACAGCTACTTTTTCCCTCTTAGCCTGATAGTTAACTGGTACTAAGACATTTCCTTCGACTTCGCCTTAGTTTGTCGAGTTTACACCTTCCTGTAGGAGGATAACAAGCCATCTGTTCCGTACATAAGACTTCTTGTTCCAGACATTTCCTATGTGCGCATCTCTAAATTTTGATACGAACTAGACTGTAACATTTGAACAGTGACCGTCTCATCAAGTGTCATCAACCTTTGTATCTTCCGGTTGAGTCTCCGGAGAACTTAGAAATTACAAAACAGGTATTTCTCCTCTCTGTATAAAATTTTAATTCACTTGTATAGTGAATGAAATCTCTCAAAATAACGGAAATTGTTTGTTAAACGTCTTCTCTGTTTTATCTGCTGAACCTCATTACCCGTCCTTACGCCTGTCCCTTACCGCTCTTTAGGCCAACGCCTATCAACATCGTCCTCAGGCCTGCGGGCCTCACACATAGAAGCCTCTTTAAGAATTTTTTGATGATTCATATTATTTTTCTTTCAGAAATGTTTTTTTTTTTTTATAAATGATAAACAAAAAGCAAAAATAACACTAATACAGAAAATACTGTATAAATATCAACACTTGAGATGTTGCTATTAGCATAGTGAATGCATAGTAAATGTAATTTTGATATAAAGTTCTAAAAATCTGTTTACTGAAAAATCTTAAAAAGTGCCTATAATACAATAAATAATAAAATAAACACTTCAACAACTATGTCCTTATATTCAAATTGTCAAACAGATCAATGAATTAGTATATTTTTTTTAATGAAAATAAAACAAAATTTTGAATATTAAATAACAATATGAATCATATCTGTAGATAACATTATTTTTTATGAAGTTCCAAAATATACTTGATTTCCATAAAAGTCTGAAAAATTTAATATCTTATTGTTTCGTTACTTTGATTTACAAATCTTTTTAATTTCATCTTGATTTGAACAGTTATTTGAATTTCAAATAACAAAATATGTAATATTTATATATGACATGTTCAACTAAAACCTATTTAAGGTATTGCAATAGTTTTGTATACAATGCTGAGACAAGTCTATACAAAGTCAGCTTAAGACAGTTAATGATCAGAAACAGATTAATATAGATCATAACACAAAGATCTCAACAGAATAGCAAGTTTTGAAGATGGTATACCATATTGCAAATCTTTCTAAACAAGATCAAAGGACAGAAATTCTGTTTCATGGAGTGGAAGGCAGTAAACCAGAAGAAATCCACAGATGAATGATAGTATGCCATCTTGCAACTGACATATTGTCATTCATCTGCATATGGATGAAATTGCCATTATGCAATGGAGGAATCCAGGGTTACTATGACTGAAGAAATTCAAGGCAGGACAAGCTACTGGAATAATTATACTCACCATGTTCTTTTACAAGATGGAACTTTATTTCTGGATTTTAAGCCATACAATGAAATTATCAATGCACAGCAGTATACAACATTACAAAACCTGCAGAAGATCAAGAATAAATGTGCAAATGTGGCATTATCTTGCTGTGTGTGATAATATCTCTCTGCATATGACCCACAAGATTCAGGAATTGAAGACAATGCAATGAGAAGTACTGAAACATCACTCCTATAGCTAACCTATCCCCCTGCAGTTTCCATGTTTTTGGACCATTAAAAAAAAGCTCTGAAATAATATCAATTTAAAATGGATGCAGAGGTGACTCAGATCATACAGAATTAGTTCTAGCAATAGCTGATGGAGTTTTATACAGAAGGTATTCTTCAGCTTATGAGACAATAAGATTCACACATCAATGCCCATAGGTCCCAAGAGGATGCAGAGATCTCCCAGATGATCTCACACTCTTTTGGAGTTGATGTATCAGTACTGTACTATAGTACTTTTTAAATATATTAAATATTTTAAGTTTTGTTGTTTGAGGAACTTAACTTCCATTTATAACATTGCACCTAAGGGAATATGTGTTCAAAGTTATGATAGATTCAAATTACAACCAAAATTTTTGAATGCATCCTAGTTTATATATATATATATATTATATAGTGAAATCTCAATTCATTATTTTTATCAGGACTCTAAAAAACTATAGATACTACAATATGATACATGCAGAGGTCTATATAAAAAAAAAATCAAAAATAAGTTAAAAAATAACACTAACAATAATGCAAAGCATTGTAATAGATTGAAGACACATCTTGAACTATGTAGTATGTACTCACTAAATAAAAGAGTAAAGTAATATGATTGACATTGACTGTTACAGGCAGTATTGCCAAATCCAGTTTATGAAAAATCACTAACAAAAGAGGTTCAGACATTCGGGTCACCGATTTTTTTGAAATTGTGCATACTTTTAGTGTCCCCTAGGACAATATAATGTGTGAGCAATAAAGTGCACAACTCAAGTATTGTTGAGAAAATCGCACGAGAAGTTTCGCATTGAGTTCATGTATTCTAAAATTTAACTTATTTTGGAATGTCCCAGTAGCGTAGTGGTTGAAGATTTGCTTTTATAAGTGCGTGATCGCTGGTTCAATTTTTAGCTTTGACAATGCTATTACCAATAATTATAAATTAGTATTAATATTTAATTATTAGAAGTTAATATTCTTATAGAATGGAAAGTGGCATCATCTATTGACAAAGAAAAAAAAAACGTATATATCAGTATTGAAGATTTGCTTTTATAATTGCGTGATCACTGGTTCAATTTTTAGCTTTGACAATTTTGTTTATGATCGCTGGTTCAATTTTTAGCTTTGACAATGCTATTACCAATAATTATAAATTAGTATTTAATTATTAGAAGTTAATATTCTTATAGACCAAGTATGCAAAATTTCAAAAAAATTGGTGACCCGAATGTCTGAACCTCCCCTTGTAAGTACCAGAACGAAAATAGCAAAATTTCCATATCAATAATATACAGGGTGTAAATTATCTCCTTCAAAATAACTACACTACGACGTAGACGAAATTCAGGTGATAAAAGTGATATAAGACACTTGGGGTCGCAAATTGCAAGAAACGCCGTAAATTGAACCTCAAACTAAGCTGAATGGCATGGTACTGCGTAGCATGAGCCAAGTGTGGGCGACTGTGTTCACGCGGCGCGGCACAGCTGGTTCCCCTGCTCCCCACTACTTCATCCCAAAGAGGTCCGCCTTCCACTCCAACGTGATGTACTCTGCTCTCGCACTGGAGTTGGTAGCATGAGCAGTACCAACCTTGTTTAATTTACCACGAGCTTCGCCAAAACACATGTACATGTCGGCTAACTCGTTATTGTCAAACTGATCAATAAGAACAATGTACCTCGTTGAACTGGTTAAACTAAATTAATCAACAGTCAACGGCGCAGTTTTTCTGCAATGATGTTGCAGCTCTTCTCCTTCGCCCTGCCCGGGCTTCTGATTTGCGACCCCAAGTGTCTTATATCATTTTAATCGCCTGAATTTCATCTATGTCGTAATGTAGTTTTTTTGAAGGAGATAATTTACACCCTGTATATGTTTTTCACTATAGAGTTTATAAATGAACAGTGTGATTACAAAACACGTTCAGTCTGTTTTTGTTAATTTTCAGGAGAAGCAAAATATAAAGTGAGAAAATATTTCATATGTGAATTATTATTTGCTACCAGATATCTGTTTCTAATTCATATACATGAACTTCTCAGTAGAAATCTTGAAATCAGTCATCATTAGTTTTTAAATTACACAATGACTAAATATGACTGGTGTTTAATGGAAACTCGCTAAGTCCAAGGACTGAACGTGTTTTCCAATTACATCCATTCTTCATTAGAGGAAAAACTAAATTATTTTGATTTGGTTTAATTATTAAAATAGTAAAAAGTAAATGCTTGAACTTCCCCATTAGTACATTGTTCTCATGGAGAAGTTCAAACATTACTTTTATTACTTTATGGAGAAGTTCTCAGGGCCTTTCCCATGTGTACATTATAAGTACACTCTGTAAAATAAGTAGAAGGACACAAGAAAAATTTTCACAAAACGTAAAAGAAAGAATTTTTTATTCATGAAAAGTTTCATGAAGAACATAAAGGGATGAATATAAAAATAATTGACAATTGAAAATAATTTACAGAAATAGTAAATAATTTATATCACATCACAACTTGGCACTGTGAATAAATATGTAAAAAAAAGTAGGAGGACACTTACAAATAGTAAAAGAAAAATAAAAGATTAATATGAGGTTTTCTTTCCATTAGTACGTATTACCTCAAAGATTCGATTTGGCATAGAAACAAAAAGAGCTTGAATTTCAGTTTGGCAAACATTGGCCCAGACCGTGTCAAGAGCTTCCCGGAGTTCGTGTATAGATTCA
>AYEL01059688.1:0-57317 GCA_000484575.1 Olivierus martensii | reverse complement strand
GATACTCGGAGAGTTTGAATGATTTGCCTGAACTGATGAATCACATTGCTTTGAACTATTGAAAGGAAGCCGAACACCTTCCGCTTAGGTACAAAACTTTATGGAACCGACTGTACATAAATGGACATCCATTTTGTACGTCTGCCACCTTATGGCGATAAAACAAAACATAATTCCGTGACTGGAATTCTGTAACATGAGTTTGCGCTCATTACTCAGTGTCGTTATCAAAAATTATAACGGAAAAGCGCCTTCTGGCACAATATGGCATTATAATATCCATTGTTTCCTAATAGCATCGTCTTTTGAAAAAAAGACGATGCTATTAGGAAACAATGGATTGTAAAAATTGACAAATATTTCCAAATTACAACGAGTATGACAATTTGTTTAGCTGAATTTGTGGAAAGTGATTTCAGGCTTTTGCTTCATTCAGAATGATATTATTTGAAACCAGATGCTATTCCTTTTGTGTTTCTTTTGTGTTATGTCTCAAACAAAAATGTATTAGAAAAAAAGCATTAAAATGCATAATTATTTCATTAAAATAATTATGCATTTTAATGAAATAACTACATAAATAATTACATTTTACGTTGAATAAATATAAACAGTAATTTAATCAAAATTAAAATATTATGAAAAAAATTCATAAAAATAATTTTATTTGTTAGAATTTTACATTTTTAATTGATTAAATATAAAATAAAATTGTTTTAACTAAATATTTAATTATCATGAATTCTAAATATTATATAAATTAAAAATATATTTACCAACAGAACATTTACTATATAAAACAGTGTTTTTATTTTCTTCAGAATAACAACAACAACAAAATAATGCGAGTTATTTGATTTGCTTGAACTTTGCTTTTTAAAGCCAATTACATCATATTCAGCTTAGCTATGAACATTGAATTAATTATCAACAATATATTTTTATCTTTTGTTTGACGTGTTGCCAAATATTATTGAATAACTTCCTTTTTCATTTCAGGAATTTCATTTTTTTTTTCTCAATTATCAACAATATATTTTTATCTTTTGTTTGACGTGTTGCCAAATATTATTGAATAATTTCCTTTTTCATTTCAGGAATTTCATTTTTTTTTTTTCCAATGTTACGATTTGACAATACATTATAGATATTTATCTCGGTGTTCATACAAATACAAAATAAAAGTAAACAAACACAGCCCTATTTGGGAATAGAAAAATTTTTAATAAACATAATCCGAAACGTTTTCGATTAAAAATTTAGTCAACATCAGCGGAAATATACAGATTTACACAATGTATATAAAATATACAAAAAATAGATACTATTTTTTTATATTTTTTCTGAATCAAAATTCTAATTTTATTTACTACAGTCAATAGATTAAATTTTAACACACATTCTGATATAATATTTTGATACTATAAATATTTCAAAAGCTATTATTAGTTTTCTAAAATTAACTTATTCAACGTTTTTGCCAATAGATGACGCTACTTTCTAATTCAGTGTTTCTGAAACTTTTTTAGCGTATCGCCCACTTTTAGAAAAAATTGAATACTCAACACCCCCCGGAAACCCACATCTATATTTTTTACAAAAATATGTAAGAAAATAAAACAGTAATGATGAAGTTGGGTTACATGTGTAATAAAATTAAAACAGTAAATACATAGTCATATTTAACTAAACTACATAGAGAATGAGAATACGAATTAAACAAGTAACAAAAAGTTCAATGAGAAAGATGAGCGTGATGAGCTTGTACCAGCTTGGGTTGAGTCCAGCGACATACGATACTCCCTTTCCTGGATTCTTGAAACGCAGGCTTTCGGTCATAATTCGTGTCCATATAGATTTCGGAAATTCAAAGTTTATGCACTGAAAACTAGCTCATAGGGGAAATTGAAAAAAATAATGTTCTGATTGTTTAGAACGGTATTTGGGAAAGTAAAGTAAGTTTCATTTCTGTAATGATTGGTATAAAATACAAGGTTTTTTTTTAACATAGTTACTTGAAAAAAACCTAATTATAAGACACTAAAATTTAATTCCGATTTTATTTCAACTTCCAGTTCTATAAAAATACTATACATATAAGATATACAGTAATTAGAAACTTTTTTATAATTCATTAATTCAATTATTTCTTCCACTGCTCATCGATTTTTATATCGCGCCTCCCAATATCACTTGGAGCGTCAAACGCTTTCTTAGATCGCTCCAGTGCTCACTGGGGGCGATACCGCCCACTTTGAGAACCACTGTTCTAATTAATGATATTATTCAGTGATGGGGCTCTAATGATTCTGCCACAAGCTGTCCACTCCTGCGGAGAGGCCAGCCAAATTGAGGATCGATGAGCCGGCCCTGGACCCTATGAAAGAAATTTCCAAGGGGTGGGATTCGAGAATAGAACCCGATTCATTCAGAGTGGAAAGAGGAATATTTCCATGTAGCCGATACTACTTATTCAATATTAGGTTGCATAATAATTTATTTTATTAGTGGAAAAATAGTATAATCAACGATATAGTTATGTGATTCAAAATATAGACTGCGTAATATGTTTATAGATAGTCCTATATTATTATTACAATTCTATTTGTCCATGTGTGTGGTTGTCTATATGCCTTCTGCTATTGTAAACCGCTTATCAAAATTAACTTACCTTAATTAAGGTAAATAACCTTAATTAATTCTGCAGTTTTATCTGTTAAAAATGGTGGATGTTCAAGTTTTTGAGGCTTCGCTGTAACAAGTATGGAACTATTTGATAGATTTTTATGATATTTAACATGATCATTATATATCAATGTAAATAGTTTTCGTGACATGCATTTTAACTCCGTATCCTTAATCATTTCAAAGTACAAGATAAATTTGGAAATATGTAATTAGTTCTTTCTAGAATTACTTGTTAATAATTTTTTTTTATTTTTAAAAGCCATAATTAAAATTAAATATTATAGTTTGATATAATACTTTCAAATGATATATTTTAATACTTTATAATGCCGGCCGGATGGCAGCCATGGAAGACTGCTGTTCTACTCTGCAGGTTCCTGATTCAATTTCCAAGTCCTATATTTAAAAAAAAATTTTATGACGGGTTCGGACCCAGATCATTGAACCCCATTATTCACCTAACGGCTGACCCCACAGGGTCCCTAGTCTCGAGTTTACGGTGTTATAACAAGATACGTGTTGAAGGGATCATGTGGTACAAACAGTGTAGCGAGAAGGAAACAATAGTCTGGAACAGTCGGCCGGATTGGCCGCGTGGAAACGCTTCGGCAATCCACTCTGGAGGACTCGGGTTCGAGTCTTGGGTCCCACCCCCTAGAAAATATTTATCATGGGGTCCGGGCCCGGCCCGTCGATCCCCGTCCTCCACAATCCGGCTGACCCCTCCGCAGGGGTGGGCAGTCTGTGGAAGGGCTTGTTTCGCCCCGCCACTTAGTACTCTGAGTGGAAAGTGGCGTCATCTGTTGACAGAAAAATATAGTCTGGAACATCAACACAAATATTTTTGTGCGTGTTACCATTTCACCATACTTGTTATCAACATATATCGTCCTTACATTTTTGAATTCTCAGCTATAATGGCGAACGAATATTTTATAATTTCGATTATTGAAGCTTTAGAAATTGAAGAACGACATTCTTTAAGACGACAGAGATTATTTCGAACAAGAATGGATACTTTCGATATTCCTGAGGAATATTTTTGCAGACTAGCCCAGTAGTCTCAAACTCAAATTGCTTTGCAGGCCGAATGCGCAATTCGAAAGGAAATAAAAGGCTAAATATTTTTAAACAAAATTAGAACGAAATGAAAATATTTATTTGTAATATTTGTATTTGAATTTAATTTTCATTTTTTCTTACAAAAATATCGAAATAACATTGTATAATTATGAGATTATAAAACAGTTTTTATTAACGTGAAATTATAATAATTTTCCGACTATAATATGTTTTTAAACAAATAGCTAAAACATCTTTGCGAACCGTACAAAATTGCTTGGCAGGCCAGATGCCGCCAGCAGATCGCTAGTTTGAGACCATCTTTTTTGTTAACAGATGACGCCACTTTTCTCAGGGAGAATACTAAGTGACGGGGCGAAACAAGCCCTTCCACAGGCTATTTGAGAATACTAAGTGACGGGGCGAAACAAGCCCTTCCACAGGCTGTCCACCCCTGCTAGCGGTAAATAGCTATTTTTATTTTTGGCCAACAGATGACGCCACTCCATTCTAGTAGAATACTATATGATTTGTCGATAGATGACGCCACTTTCCACTCAGTAAGAGTACTAAGTGGCGGATTGATAACGGTTGATTTTTTTTGTCAACAAATGACGCCACATTCCTTTCTGGTAGAATACTATGTGGTGACGCCACTTTCCATTCAGGGAGTATACTAAGTGGCGGGGCGAAACAAGCACTACTCAGTAAGAGGCGAGGCGAAACAAGGACCTATTCCTATGACTTTTATATGGATTTAGATTTCACAGGCTGCCCACCCCTGCGGAGAGGTCAGCCGGATTGTGGAGGACGAGGATCGATGGGCCGGACCCGGACCCAATGATAAATATTTTCAAAGGGGGGATCCGAGATTCGAACCCGGGCCCTCCAGAGTGGAAAGCCGAAGCATTTCCAAGCGGCCAATCCGGCCGACAATTTGAGACCATTGGACTAGGCTTTCGAAGAATGTAACGAAAGATCTTATAGATGATCTACGAACATAATAATAGTTTAAATCAATTGAAAGCATTTTACAAATATATAAAATGTTTAAAGATCATATCTTTGATGATGATCAAGAACAAAAAAAAATTTTGAAAATAAATCATGTAGAGCGCTTCTGAAAACTTTTTTCATTCACGACCCCATTTTTCATTACGAGATTTTTCGTGACACCAGGTATTAAATATGAAATAAAACATACATCATTTACACACTTATTAAGATGAACACAATCAACCAACTACACTAAAACCACAAACGTTGTCATACGTTAAATACTTGGACATTTGTGAAATTACATATAAATTGAAATTCAAGTGTTTGAATTTAATTTTTGGGATCCCAGAATTTTGCTTCGCTACCCCATTTGGGGTCGCGACCCATAGTTTCAGAAGCACTGATATAAACTATATATTTAAACTCTAAACTTTAATACGTACTTTTTCCAATCCAATATCAATTTTTTTGGTCCAGCACACGCGTTTAATTTATTGGATAATTCTGTCTATAATTCTAATGATTTTTCTTGGTAAAATCTTTAATTACTTTTTCTTTATTCATATTTAAATTTACTTCTATGAACATCAACATGATTTCTTTTTGCTCCTCTGTAATTTTTTATTGGGTTTATCCATTTTATTTATTTAATTTAAATATGTCAAGAAATCAAAAAATAACACTTGTTAATGAAGTAGGTTTCAATTTTTCCACGTGTATTTGTTATTATGCGATTGGCTATTCAGTTATATCAGATCACGACTAAATATTTCCCATCTTTCGCATCGATTCGTGTTGTGACGTCACGTTACAAACTTCCTCTCGCTAAATGTATATATGCAACCACTACGTGCAACATATTGAATTCCAAACTACCAAATTACCGTGTTGTTAAAACGTAAACGTGTTTGAGCAGACATTGTGAGTTGCAACACGTAAAATTCGAAACTAAGACCCTAGTGTGTGGGTGGCCCGTAAGAGTACTGGAATATTCTGGGAGGAAAGCGGCATTAAATCCCACAGAAAAAAATTATTTCATAATAATATTTTAATATTTTAAATTAATTTTCGAAAATATAATATCAAAAAAATCCTGTTAGAATATATTATTATAAGGTTGATATTTATAAATAAGAACTTCAGATTGTCATTAAAAACTTCTATTTTTGGAAAATATTGAATAGCAAATTGTTTATTTTTTTAATTTTAGGAAAGAAATCAATAAGAAAAATTTCTTCAAATTTTTTCCAAATTTTAAATGAAATATGTCGATTGTCTCCCATTCGAGCCTCCTGGAAGATTTTAATTATTCTTTCAAATAACAATTTTATTTTACATAACTTTTTAATGATATTTTAATATTGTTTCTAAAATGATATATATTTTAATATCTCCATCTCATATTAAAATCAATATCTCCATATCAGAAATATATATTTCTCCGATAACAAAATCTTTAGGATTATTATTATTATTTAATAAAATTTTATAATGAAAATTTCTATCAAATTTAGATTATTTGTAGATTTTATACTGTTAGAAATTTATGTATTGAATTTGTTGTTATATTTAAAATTATTATTTGTAAAATAAAATTTATTTGTTTAGTCAGAGAGTAATGAACAATTTAAACTCTTGCAATAAATTTTTTAATTAATTAATTTATTTTTAAATTTAATATAATAGAACAACACATAAAGACAATATCTATTATTCAATAAAATCTATAATATAATCTTCCCAAATTACATTTAAATACACCTCTTGAATATTATGCAATATTAAATATAAAATTTATTCACACAATTATTAAATCATTGGATATTAAACTTGTACAGAAAATTAAGTAACCTATAACAATAAATATCTATTATTCAATAAAATCTATAATATAATCTTCCCAAATTACATTTAAATACACATCTTGAATATTATGCAATACTAAATATAAAATTTATTCACACAATTATTAAATCATTGGATATTAAACTTGTACAGAAAATTAAGTAACCTATAACAATTAAATATTATTTTAATCTGTTACAAGCTGTATCCACTGCTCATAATTAGCATATTTTGCAATCTAAAATACTTTTTATTGTTATTGCCTGTACTATCAGATCAAAGAGAGATGAAAATAAAAGCATCCAAAATACGAGGGTTATTTTTTAAATAAGGTCTGTTTTTTAATCAAAAGAAAAGTACTGCAAATATCATTAAAATATTTATTATTCCATATTCTACGTACTTTCATCTACTTTTCTACATAATTTCCGTTTTTGTTCAAACATTTGTCATACCATTCAACAAGTTTTTGAATTCCGACGTCGAAGAAATCTACCGCCTGTGAAGAGGCCCAATTCATGACTTCAGTTTTCACTTCTTTGTCGTCGTTGAACCGTTGACCACCAAGGAACCCCCTTTAAGTACCGAAACAAGTGAAAATCACAGGGTGCAAGGTCTGGACTGTAAGGTGGATGATCCAGTTGTCCCATCCAAAAGACCTGATTAGACCTTGTGTTTGTGCAGAAACATGTAGACTCACATTGTCATGGAGCAACATCACACCGGAAGACAGTAGGCCACGCTGCTTATTTACTGTCACTCATTTCATTATCACCATAAATTTCACAAATCTGACGGTGAATTTCCGCTGCTGCCAAGTTTTTTGCACTCAAGAATCGAATCTCACAGTCGGCGGGCGACTCAATTTTACATTATAAACTTCTACAGATCAGCACACAGACCGATGACACGGCTGCAAATGGCGTCTAAAAGCATGATGGAAGCATACGCGCATGCCCACTGCGGCGATCGCGCGACATTCTCACTCTCATTCACAAACGGACCTTATTTAAAAAATAACTCTCGTACATATCTGAATTTTGGTTGTACAACATTTGTAAATAAAGATCTTATTTCGTTCTATTGAAAAATTTCTCTTATTGTGCTTAGTGCAATTGATACTTTAAATTTACCTTCTAGTGATAACTATTTAATAAAAAAATCACTTCCATGATCATCTCTAAAGAATATGTTCGTTTTCGATATATTTTTTCATTCATGCATTATTTACTGGATTTCGCTGAAAACCGTTACTATTTATATAAAAAATAACAAAAAAAAACATCAGACAGTTTAATCTTGTTTTAGTTTTCTGCTAAATTACAATATTTTTGGAGTTTTCTCGAAAATATCAGTTAAAATGCAAAAGTTTTTTCTTTAACTACACGAATATACTATAAACTTCATAAATACTAAAAATTTTCCAATATGAATTTTTAATAACTTATTTTATAAAAGTTGGCAAAATGGTATATTTTGCCAATTTTTAATTACTAAAATACAGTATACCATTTTGCCATTAATCACATTTTTATTTAATCTCGCAATGTTCATTATCATTTTTAAAAATACAGTGGTGCGTTGGATAATGACAGTAATCCATTCCAGGATTACCGTCGTTAACCCAAACTGTCGTTATCCAAGGCGCGATTCCCCATAAGATTTAACTGAAAATTGATTAATTTGTTCCTGTTTCTCCCCACAAACATAGTAAATATTAAAAATGCAGATAAAACTCATTTAAAATGTTCTAAAATATGGAAAATATAATTAATTTATTATATTTGCTACTTAAATTTAACTCTATTCACTTTTTGATTATAAAGTCTTTCAAAGATTTGTTTGTGATGTTTCGATTTGACATTCGCCGGTTCTATTCCAATTGATCTGTGAATGGAATTATTATAAGCAGATACTATCGACGATAACTTATCGATATACTTTTTCGATCGTCAGTAAGTAAACAATCGATAGATTTTATTGCGCAAAGTCAAAGTATACAAATTTATTAGAATTTCGAAATCGTAGCCAAATTCCGACTCTTCACGTTGAAACTACTATAAAAATCATTAAAAATATATATAAACTGTTACAGATTTGTATTGAAGTACTTAATAGACTTTGTGATTTTCTGACATTGATGATTGGAATAAGCAATTTTATTGCTTACAAATTTATTAGAATTTCGAAATCGTAGCCAAATTCCGACTCTTCACGTTGAAACTATTATAAAAATCATTAAATATATATATAAACTGTTACAGATTTGTATTGATGTGCTTAATAGACTTTGTGATTTTCTGATATTGAAGATTGGAATAAGCAATTTTACTGGGTTGTATTTATTAATCTACATATTTCAAGATTCCTCTTTGCAATTATTAGCATTTGGAGTAATTACAATAACTGTTGTAATTTTTATAATTCTTACATTTTTGGCAGCCTGGATTCCAATTTCGGTAAATTAATAATGGATTTATACAATGATTATATCAATTTTTAATTTTACTAGATATTTAATAATAATTAAAAATCATTAATATTATTTAATTATAATATATTAATATTCTAGTTTCTTTAAGTCGTGAAAGTGCCGATTCTTTAAAAGATTTCCCTTTAACCAGATCAGATCCGACTTTAGCAGCCAACTCTAAAGCTTTACCACATAAATATTTTCCTGCTTTTCTTAATATGGAATAATATTTAATTTTAATAAATTAATAAAAAATTAGATTCTAATTAATTACTATTTTAATTTAACTAAAACTACAATTAATTCTAATTAAATAAACTAACTAAATTTAGTTTTATACTCTAATATATTCGATTCCGATGTGCACAAATTGATTTTGTTTGCACAAATTTGATTAATCTAAAACTTTTAGATGCTAACTATTTTTAATCCCTCAAATTTTTTGTTATAGTATCAAATTCAATTATTTTAATAAAATTATATATGCAAATATAGCCATTTTGTCAAAATTTTGGCTCGAAAACCATATACAGCGCTCCAGTGTGGTTCCATACCATGAAGGTCAATAGTTAATATGGAGCAAATACCTCTTTAATTAAAAATAATAATAGATCTGTAATTTGTTCATTTATTGTAAAAAGTAGTGTGCATTTATACAAAATAAATGCATATGAAATAATAAACAATTTTGAGACTTATTAAGATTGTCCGATAAAACTGATGAGGCTCCCATTGACCCAGAAAGAAAACTGAGGGTCTCAAAACTATTTGAGATTTTTCTATGTGGCTCGTAGTAACATGAAGTTTGGCCAGCCCTGCTATATAGGCTATGCAAATGAGACATTATACATTTGAATTTTGAAATTAATAATGCAAGAATATCATCGAATGGCAACTTTGACCTACGGAAAGAAATTTTCTTTCTTTCTGATAAAGATGGCGAATTTCGGCCGGCTTGAGTTTGAATTTCGGTTTAATTAAAATAGTGTAGAGTAAATTAAACCGAATGTTTGTCCTCTTCCTAATGATCGATCACATTCCTTGCATTGCTCTTGATTATAGTATATCGTTCAATGAAATCAATAAAATGAATAAATGCGTGATACTATAAATCAGAGCTGTCCAATCCGCGGTCCGCGGGCCGCATGCGGCCCAGCGCAGTAATGAATGTGGCCCTCCATAAAATTGTAAACTTCCTTAAAACATTGAGATTTTTATGTATTTAATGAAGTTTAATGAAGTTTTTATTATTTAAGTACCTATCTACATTTCCTATTTCCATTTTCTAAGTTATTTCTTATTTCAGTGATTAAAACTTCTTGATTCGCTCAATGATTTGAAAAAATTTCTGAATGAATAGAAGTCAAAGATTATTATTTTACGACATTTTTGATTATTTGTCATGGTGAATATCATTATTTATTAACTTTTTTGTTTAACAACTATTGTTAGAATTAGTATATTTTATGTGCGGCCCGAAACAATATTTTTTCTTCAAATGTGGCCCAAGGAAGCCGAAAGGTTGGACACCCCTGCTATAAACAGTAACACGCAAACATTCAGTGCAATCGTATTGCCATAAATTGAATAGATAATCAAAAATCTCTCTACTTCTAACATTTTAAAATGATGTATAATTCAAAAACTTCGTCTGGATAACACCTATTACTTTACAAATATCTATTCCGCTTATATAGTAATTATTTATCAGTCTAAATCTTTTTTATGATGATGACGCTTAGATATTGATAACAAAAATCTTAATTTCATAATAGACTTCTATTTTTTATATAATAAGCATACCACAATGATTATAAATTTCTAAAAACATATAAAAAATATATCATATTGTTTTATATTCTAATAAAAATTAGTAACATTGATTTTTGATTATTTTTTATTTTTCATAGATTTTATTAAAATATTCTTAAAGAGACAATTATTATCGAATGTTTACAATATTTTCATACAAAATCGATATTAGATAATAATAATCACAGCTATAAGTTAAAGCATTAAAAATTTTCTAATTTAAAACTTCCACAAATATCATTTTATCCGATTCTGGAGTCGAATCCATTAATTCAGTGGTTTCCAAACATTTTGTATCTACGCCCCTTTTTTTCATAAAAATCTGGTGCGCCCCCTCATTCTCATAGCTGTCTAATTTTATAAATATTTTCTATTTAGAATTTAATACTATAAAGCAATATACCATTATTTGTATAAATAAAGTTCTTATACATAAAAAATATAGTTTTTATGGGTATAATAATCTTTAATACAATTAAACAAATAAGCTTATTACAAAAAACCGAAAAATAGAATACATATATAATACAACATAATATTTAATGCGATGAGTGGGGTGGGTGGGCTTGTTTTTTGGTACAAATTCTCTCAAATCGGGGTGTCACTGAAGATATCGCTACTAGCAATTCTTTTTCGATCGCTAAACCAGATCGATATTTTGTCTTTAAAACAGCTATAGCAGAAAGTTTCTGGATATATGGACATATGTATTTATAACCTTTTTGCTGATTCAATTTTTTTACATCAATTTGAATTTTTTTTGTTTGTTTGTCTCAAAAATGATGTTTTTGTTAATTCTTCCGCGCTCCCTTGCTATAGACTAGTGCCCCACAGTTTGGAAAATACTGCATTAATTCATATATATTTTTTAAGGATTATTTGCAAGAATTTGATGCATACAAGATTTCAGAACTATAAAGCATATATAGGATCGAGAGTAGTAACGTTTTTGGCATTTTCTAATTTAAATAAATAAATTATTATGTTTCATTCAAGATGCAAGTAAAAAAGCAAATATTGTAGAGTAAAACCGGGAGAAATGGCGCAATTTGTTTTATTTATTGATAAAATTATTAACAATCATAATCAAAAATTTTTATTATTCAAAATAGTTTACATGGAACCTTATGTAAAATGTAATGTCAAAAATTAGTTAAGCAAAATGAAACAAATAACAAAAAACAATTTTTAAAAAGTTGAAAAAACCATGTTTTTTCAACTTTTTTCATTTTTCTTAACTAATTTTTGACATTATATTTTACATATAAACTATTTTGAATAATAAAAGTTTTTGGTTATGATTATTAATAATTTTATCAGTAAACAAAAAAGGTGTGCCATCTCTCCCTGTTTTAGCCTAATGTGTATTTTAATTTTCTTAGATAAAGCACATCAGAGTCTATGCTGTTCAAACAAATGAATGGCAGTTAATGTACGCTATAAATCATTACCACAATATCATCTTGGCTCCAGAATGTGAATATGCCTATCTGCGCCGTCTCTCCCGACTTTCCCCACTTATCCTATTTTTCATACTTATCTTTGTTAAAATATTTTATATGTATTATTTTACATATAGCATGTATAGTATATATGTAATAAATAAATAGCAATAATTCATTTACCAATAATAGGAATTCTTTTAATTTATAAACTTTATTAAGTTTATATAAGATAGGATCAAAAAGTTTCAAAAATATCAAAAAAATCAAAATTTGAGCAGAAAATATATATAATTTAAAAATCTATGCTATTTGGAAAGTTTCCCGCTAAATAGATAATCGTTGTTTTATTTCATATGCCGAAAGAATAACTCAGTTTTTATATAACGTCGCATTATAAACAAGTCTATATTTGAACAAAGAGCTGCAATTAAATTTTGCTTTTTATTGCGAAAAACATCTGTGGAGGCTTTTTACATGCTTTGTAAAGTGTATGGAAACCAAGCTTTGTCACAAAGCTGTACGTTTGAATTGTACAAGCGATTTAAAGACGGGCACACAAGCAGAAGTCTTTTTTGATAAAAAGAGAATTATTCATTAAGAATTCATCCCTGATGGGGGATCTATTAATAAAATTGTATATTTGGATATTTTGCGTGGTTTTAGATATTCAATTAGAGGAAAAGACCAGAATTTCAAAATAACGGCTGGGAATTGCCTCATGATAATGCTCTCGCGTACCATGTTCAAATAATTACCCAGTTCCTAGATAAACATTCTGTGATTGTTTTACAACATCCATCGTATTCTCCTGACCTGTGCTTTATGATTTTTATTTGTTTCTGAGACTAAAAAATCTACTTATAGGACAAAAATTTAGGGATGAAACGGAGGTTAAGGCGGTGCAACGGATGCGATACAGAATAACTTTTCCAAAGCGTTTGCCTAATTTTCTAATCGCTGAAAAAATGTGTGAATAGTCAAGGCCATACTTCGAAAAATTTGATAATTAGATGTATGTACATATTTTAGAACTTTTTTTTTTTTAAATAAAGTTCTGGAACTTTTTGATCCTACCTTTTATAACAATTATTTCAGGGAAAAGTATTTCTAAACATTATTTAATCTTTAAGCTTTTTCTGTGATAAAATTCGCCAATAAAAACTTTTTACATAAGTTTTGTTTGGCGAATAGTTTTGACAGCTTATTTAACACTCCAACTACACAAAAAATTTCTTTAAGAAACAGAAACGCTTTCTATTGATTCTATAGTTATATTCTGTTGTTCCGTTTAAAAATTACATTAATCAAACTTATTAATTTACAAGTTAGTATTTTTTTATTGACTTTGATTTTATATTAATCAAGTAACCATTAATAGAAGAAGATGGATGTAAAATAGCCAAAAACGTTTCTGTTTCATAAATATTTTTGTCTTGTATAGGTAGAGTTTTTTAAGATCGGTTTTAGAGTTAAAGGAGATAATATATAATTTCAAAATGTTTGATTCCAATTCCAAATGTTAAACTATTAATATATAATTTGGGAGGCTAATAAAGACCTAAAAATATATTTTATTTAATTGATTTTTTGAACTAATTAGGACTGTTATTTACTTATTAAAATTTATCAAATATTTGGAGATTAAACAATCCAAATTTTCAATAATACTGTACTTTGCATTTTATTTGAAATCTTACTACTGTATATTCAAACTTTTCCAATATTATTCCTAAAGTTAAATGTTTTATAGTACTTAAATATTATTTAAAGTACAAATTTAATGAATATACAAGATATTGTTTAATGTTTCAAAAATCAGTTTTGTGTTTACTTTCGAAAGGAAAAAAAAAGGAGTATGAAATCAGGATCTAGCCAACTGTTGACTGTTTGTGTGTTCCCATTAATAACTTTTGAGCTAAAGAATAGATTTTTCATGAAATGTAGTAGTGATGTTCTATTGTTAATATCATCTTGAAGTCGCAGCATTTGAACATTTTGCTGTAACCATTTAATAGTAAGCAGATCGAAAATAACTAACCGCCGATTATTTATTTATTTCGAAATGATTAAAGTTAAAATGGATTAAAATATATATCACCAAAATCATCTTCAATGCAATTAATTTATATATTAAATTACATCTATACATATGTGAGGATTCGCAACGTGGGGCCGATTAATTTAGATTTAATTTAGAATAAGACTACGCGGATATGTGGCACACGAGGTCCGGGTGTCGAAGGAAAAAAGAGCACACAGTACACAGGCAATTCTATATACAAGGACATTTATTTAAGCAAGGTATTAAACAACAAAATGATTACAAATTAAACATATATATAAAGAGAAAAAGAAATCAAGGAAACGAATATTGTTATGCATGTAAGAGCGTGACTAATGCCTATCATATGTGTTAATTGCAAACGGGTTGACTATCTATATCGCTCCTTGGCGCTACATACCTGGATGAATCGGAACTACCTTCTTCAGAGAGGACACTTCTCTCTCTGGTCTGTTATCTGCCAACTGGTCATTCCTCAATACTCAACAACTTATCTCCCCTCTCCTTTTATCTCTCTTTTGGGGAGGATGATTCAGATACTGACATCATCTTGATATTGAAATGTTGGCTTTTTAAAGAGAGAGTTCCTTGTTCTCCCACCGACATTTTATTGCTTTTCTTCCTTGTCCAGGCGGTTTTCAACCCGCTTGTTTATATTAAAACGACGATAGTCGGGGTAGAAAGAAAGCTAACTGTCGTTTCATTGATTTCAACATATTGATAAAAATTATACAAAGTTTGATAAAATTACAAAGTTTAAATGATATAATAATTGACAAAATAATATTATAAATCGGTTAATAAATTAATTATACAATTGCTACAATAGTAATAGAATCGAGTAACATAATCATTATTACATGAGTTTCGTTTTTATGCTGATAAGTTAGCAAAATTATTAAAAACAATATATATGATAATTATAAAAGGAATATTAAAATATGGTTGGTCCACCGGGACCTCACACATATAAATCTGAAGTGCCTGCATGTGTACGTTCGTTTATAAGTCAAGTACAGCTGAATCGATTTTTATGAAATAGCCTATATATTTACTCAAACTCTTGGTTGAAAACTGTAATTATTTTTATCACTGTGTGTGGAAATGAAACCGTCATTGCCATAGCAACGCAATTTCATTTATTTTAATTTACAGAATTTTATAGAAATTTTATAAATATTTATTCGGTACTATTTTTTATTTAATCTATCAGCAATCTGGGAAAATTTTTATTTTTATATCATATACAGAATGTCACTTTGATTACGCATAATAAGAAAATCAATGTAATTTTAGATTATGCCAATTTTCTGTTCCCTAGGTGTGCTAATTTAAATAAAAATGATTGTTCCTTAAAATTTATGATATAACAAAAAGGATGAAACTATTCTTAAATTTATTCCATGTACAGATCGTGAGAAAATCGGAATTAAAATATGACTCGACCGAATCATGTGCTATACTTCCATCTGAGAAATCCCATTTTATTTTGGATTCCATATTTTTCAGAAGGGATCCAAGTTCAATCTATTGAAACCCATCCTTCAAATTTTCGACAGATCCTACAGGGGTGCTTAGGAACCCGTGGTAAATTCAGAAATGGCCGTCGTAATATCTGTTGAAAGATTTGGTGACATAATTTAATTAATCAATCACCAGCCAATTATAAAATATGGAAAGATATAGTAAGTGATAACATGCAATATTGAAAAAAGCACATTTTCATCTGGTATCTGATGCACTTCAAAATAAATAATTAATTTACATGTCTCAAATCTCTAAAAATAGTTTTATTTTTGCAGATTTACCGAGTTAAAAAAAAAAAACATTAATTTATTCCAGTAAATAAGTGGTCAGAACAATAATTACAAAAGAAATTTGTGTATTCAATGAACCTATTTAAATGAACTAATTAAGCAGCATTTCGCATTTTAAATCAATAGTAAAATACTCAAGATAATCGCTAATTTTAATTCTATTAAAACTGCTTTCATCCGTTTTTTCACATTATAAACTTTAGAGAATAGTCATTTTATTTTACTTCTGAATAAAATAAAGGCTTATATGATCTGGCTGATGGCTGTCTGTGTGTCCCCATTAATTAGTTTTGAACTAATTAGCAGATTTTCGTGGAATTTAATAGTGATGTTCTGCCATTAAATGACACATGGACGTCATATCCTTTAATCCTGCAGGATAGAATTTCATGTTTATTACAATTTTAGATTATATTAGTGTCAATAGATAGCGCTGTGTGTCAGCAGTATACAGAGTCCCTGGATAGAGTACCGAATTCAGCCGCTATTTTATATCCTCCTGCCGATTAATAGTCACGGGTAGCTTTATGGAATATTATAATTAGAAAAGAAATATAGTATTATGGAGTACCATAATACTAGATTTCTTTTCCAATTTATAAATACAGCAGTTGCTTACCTGGCAAACGACGATCGTATTTGGAAAAGTTTTCCTTCTAATATTTTGTAACCACTTCATTTTATCTCTAATTTCTTTTACCTTGTGGCGAAGGAAAGAACCTTTTTTGTTCAATTAGAATAATTTATAGCATTATAACAAGGAATGTTCTTTAAAAATAACCAGAAAGCTTAAGAACGCAATGATAACTCCCCAAATTTGTGTAACTCCTGTAGGGTCCAGCAACTCCCCTTTTGTTGTCATAGAGATAAGTCGAAGAATGTGATGACAATGTTCAAATGAAATAACAGGATGTAATCGATATCGTTATTATTTCTTTTGTGGTAATAAATTATAAATAGTTTATTCAGGTGTCATTGTAAAGTCTAAGATTCAACACCTAAGCTGTTTGGAACTATCTGGAAATTATGTAAAACAACCACTTCCTGGGAAAGGTGAGGAAGAGGTTAGGTGGATAAAAGAGCTAGGGAGACGAAAGTCGACGCTTTTGGTTCTGTGTCTCGACTTTGTTTAGTTCCTTATCTCTAGCACTATGTTCATCCTCCCTTCTAATTGAGTATAAGTTCGTAAAATCGTCCAAATTACCAACTTGGATAACCCTTTGGATACTAAGAGAAGATTTTGGGGAAGTTCATTGGTAATCTTCACTTACCGACCTATTTGCTGTGTTTGTTTCGTTGTCGACATTAATTTGGACTAAAGACTGTCTGTGTAAATGTTGCCAAGTTCATCTTCGAGGATCGTTGGGATCAAAGATTTGTTATTGAACAAGATATCTATCTCTCGTGTTGTCGGACTATCGATGTAAATAGAAATCTCTGTTAATTTAATAAAGAAGCTGTTGAATTTATTTTCAATGTTGTTGTCTGTCTCGATTCTTCGAGTTGTATTGCCTCATTCATCATCCTTATCCACGCATTGAACATAGACCGCTTCTAGGCCTTAAACCTGTTTTTTCCACATTTCCATTTCCGCCCGGAATTCCACACTCCTATCTAAAAGGATATAAAATGGCCGATTTGGAGGTATCTGGTGACGCAAAGGAATATGGTGCTCTATATTTAGGGACTCTTGCAGTGTAGAAATAACATATACCAGGAGTGTTCAACCCATTGATCACAGATCGATCTCTTGCTTATTCCTTCTTATTTACAAATTTAATTAAAATTGAAAACATAATTTATTTAGGGCCTATCATTTTTTGTATCATTTTTTAATTTTCTTTAAGTGTATTGGTATTGTTAGTTATTTTTGTTAAAATTGTCAAATAAATAATTTTCTTATCATTTGGAAGTATCCACATGAAAAGTTTTCAATATTAAACTGATATTACGCAAAAAATTCTGTCGTGTTTCGGATCGACATATTTGTCAGAATCAGTTCAAATATGAACGTCATAAAAAAATCAAGAAACCAAATTACAAATGACCATTTGAATGATTGTCTGCTATTGGCCACTTCTTCATATCAACTTGACTATGAAAATATTGTGAGCTCCAAACAATGCCAAATTTCATATTGACTTTTTTTTAATCAACCAGCATTTCCTGTAAGTTATCAGTCTGTAATCAATCTGTTGTTTTTTCTAACTTTGGCTTTCCAAAATAAAGACATAAATATTTTATTCCAATATATTTGTTCTATTTGTTGTATTAAAATAATTAAAAGTGATAAATAAATTTTAAAATACACAAATATAGATTTTAAGATTGGGAGAGTGGGTCATCCGAAGTGAGTGAGTGCATTTAACTTCAAAATCAGATATCAGGTTGGGGGAATGTGATGTATACAGGGTGCGCTAGCTAAATCCAAACAAAATAAACAACTTAATTAAACAAAATTTTATTTAACAAAAAGAATAAAATTATCAAAATTATCATTTGCTCATTAATTTGGGATCCCTTTAGATTAAAATTACTCGATGTAATTCCCTTCTCCCTCAGTTACTGCCTCGATTCTCGACCGGAAACGATGACATGCCCTGCGCAACGCCTGCTTTTCCAAGTTTGAAAACGCTGCCTCAATAGCGGCCTGGAGAGATGCCACATTACGATGTCTTGACCTATTAGAAACCCTTTCAACAACGCTCCATATGTAATAGTCCAAAGGATTCAAATCTGGACTGTTAGGAGGCAGAATTCTTTAGACCAAAACATATCCATGTTGTCTGACAACCAGTTTTGCACTAAATGACTGATGTGCGCAGGTGCGCCGTCCTGCTGGAAGATGTAGGGTCTCCCGGAAGTCACAGTTTCCATCCAAGGTTTCACTATTGTTGTAAGAACATGCAAGTAAACCTCTTTTGTTACGGTTTCCCCCTTTCCAAAGACATGCGGCGGCATGACGTCACCTTCACCGGAAACAACAGCTAGGACGTGAACACTGGCCGGAAACTTCGTCCTAGCTATTACGGAGACATCTTCAAGGTCATAGGCAAGCCAACGGTCATTTCTCCGGTTTACTTTGGCATCAACAGTAAAAATTTTCTCATCAGAAAAAAATCTGATGCATCCTGCAGCTTCATTCTTCATTGAACACAAAAGCAAGTTGCAGCGAGCAATTCTCTTTGTTTTAGCAGCATCAGACAGCATCTGTCGTACTTTTATGACATAGGATTTGTACCGGTAGGTCCTCTTCTGCAATTCTACGCATTGTGGCCTCACTCACACTCAATGTTTTCGCCAACTTCCTGAGAGATTGCTCTGGACCTCTGAGATGAGCTCTTGAGTCCTTTGGACAACTTCCGGTGTCCTTGACGATCTACCCCTGAAATGACTCTTCCTTGCCGGGTTGGCAAAACCTTCTTTAGACTTCTCTGAAGCTGCATATTTAGCAGCAACATCATAAACTGTCGATCTTGGATAGTTAAATAACCGAATTATTTCGGAAGGTGAACGTCCAGCGCGAAGGCCTTCTATTATCGCTGCTCTCTGATTATATTCTGCACTCGATCTTAACTGATCAGCTATTTTGTACTTATCCTCAAATGCATCATCTGCCTGGCTTACTAACACGTCAGCAGCATCGTAGCGCTGACATAAAATATGGCGGGAAATTCAATTTGAAATTTGTCCGGATTTAGTTGGCACACCCTGTATAAGAGAGTAGATCGCCGAATAACTTAGTATAGAAAAGTAGCTCGCATGGTAAAAAAGGTTGAACACCACTGACATAGTATTATCTGATTTCTTAACAAAGTGTCCATATTTCAACATCTATCCAATGATATTACAGTCTTGATATGATATAACAATATATGATGTAACAAACTGCCGTTAATTTATGATATCATTATCTCGGCAATGTGATGTCATCCTGAGATCTGTGTTAGTAAAATTGAAAATCTAGAGCACAATTGATTAAAAATGTCAAATAAATGAAAATAAAAGATACCTTCGAAAAAGTAGAAAAGTTTAGTTCTTTCTGAAAGAACTAAACTTTCATATTTTCCTACTTTTCTTGTTATTTAAATTAGTGCACCTAGGCAGCAGGAAATTGACATAATCTAAAATTATATTGATTTTCCTATTATACATAATGAATGTGGACACCCTGTATATCAATTTAGATCAATATTTCTCAAATTTGACTTCTCTATAGATTCTCTGTTTAAGGTAAATTATAATATTTCATTTCTCATATGCATACAAACATAAGTATATAATAGATTACAATATAGTCTACAGATTACAATATTTAATGTAATTATGATTATGCTTGATTATTTTTTAAGATTATTATTGAAATATTGTTTGCATCGTCTTTCTACTCTGGAAAACCCAGGTTTGAGTTTCGAGTCCCACCCTTGAAAATATTTATCTTCCAATCCGACCAGGCCTGTCAATCCGTGGTCTACAATTCGGCTGAACTCTCCACACATATGGGTATCCTGTGGAAGGTACTGTTTTGCTCGACTAATTAGTATTCTACCAGAATGGAAATTAGCATAATCTGTTCACAAAAAATCAAAATATTTAACAAGCAGTACGGTAATACAATATATATATGTATATCAGATATTGCAGGGGTGGCTAACAAGTCGATCGCGGGACGATTTGTAGTCGACCTTCATAAGTTATTGGATGACTCTCTTTTACTGTATAGTGCATTCTCTAGACAACTAAAGCCAAACTTTTGCTTTTTTGCATGATATGGCCCAAAACAGAATAGCCGGTAGCAGCAGAGCATTTAGATAAAATTCTAAATTTACTGACGATGCCAACATGGCGCCTATGAATTGATAGTTGTATAATTGGAAGTGAAATAAAATAAAAGGAAAAACCGTCGCCGCTGCCGGATATCTCGTTTGGGATATGTGGTTTTGGCTCCTATCTCTACTCTCACTATCAAACGAAGAATTTCTAAGGTAGATCGCGAACTCATTGTTAACATATAAAGTCGATCTTAATAACAAACAAGTTGGCCACCCCTGACATATTGCAACTCAAGAATATAGTAAATATATTCTCGAATTGTGCACCATATATATATACACGGCATTTTATATTCTTGAATTTGTAAATATACATCTACTGTCGGCCGGATGGCCACAATATAAGTGTGCTTATATTAAGTATCCGGGTTCAATTCCTGGGTCCTAAACTTTCAGTTTTTCAGATCTAGGCTCGGCTCATTGAACTCCCGGATGGCCGCATGGTAAAACTATGGCTTATCACCATGGAGGATCCGGCTTTAAATCCATGTCCCACATCTCCAATTTCTCAGGAAGGGGGGGATGGGCCCGACCCGTTGAACTCCATCCATCATCCATTTGGTTGACCCCATGATGGGTGTCAGCCTGCGATGGGCTCTATACGTAGCCACCATCAGATAAAGAATATCCCATGAGGATATGGCGGCTTAATCAAATTTACCTAACCTGACATCATTGAACTCCATCCTCCATCTAACGGCTGACCAAACTAGGTTAGGATAAGTTAGGTTAGTTTTGGTTAAGCCGCCATATCCTCATGGGATATTCTTTATCTGGCAGAAGCCACAAATTCCATCAAAGGCTAGCCAGCACTGTTGATTTAAAATTTGGATCGGTATGTGAGGAGCTAATTTTAGCCAATTTTGACATACCGTAGAAAGGTTCGCTATCCTTCTCTAAAACAACGAGTAGCCACACTGCCAACAGTCTACACAAAAACAATCACAACACAACTTAGTTATAGTGAAATATTATGAGTTAGCAATAAAATTTATATTAATTAATGAATATTACTACTTACATATTTATTATGATATTCAACAACCAGTATAGAAATATATAAATAATAGTTAGCCTCTGGTCACTATGTGCCCAAATACACCAAACATGAAATTTGTTTCTTATCTGTCAAATTTGAGATTTTTCATTTATGAAGCATAATCTTGTATATAATGCTTTTGGTCGTGTTTTTCCTCCAGACCGAACTTTGAAATTTTCTTTACATGAAATTGGCAACTAACAAACTATCGATTTACCGATTCAATTATTTAGATAGTAATTACAATTTTTATCTTAAAATAAAAATTATAATTTAATTATTATTTAAATTCTGAAATAAATTAAATATTATTTAAATGCAACATTTATGTAGCTTCCACAGAATGCAAACTGAACTCTCGATCTGGGGAACAGTCAACATTTTTCGATCGAAAAAAAAAAACAGAAATTGAAGTCAGATAACAAAAAGAGTACAAACATAAATAGGAAGTAAACTATGATAATTTAAAGCAAAATTTATGATGAGATTGGGATTTAATTTTCTAAAAGACGCGACTAAAGATTCGGTGCGAGAGAAAATAGTAACAGCCACACTTCTGGCGCGGGAGTTCACACATGCGCAGAAACAGGGACTCCACATGCTTATTCCTTTATTATATATGATAGTCAGACCTCTATATATATCGAAACTGAAGGTATCTTAGAAAAATTTCGATATATAGAAACTTCGTTATATAGAAACCTGAATTTTTTCTAATGTAGTATAGTAGAAGTGATATTTTGTCCTTATTGCCTTTTTCGCGGCCCCCTGACGGCGGCGATGGTGGTTCATGTAAATGATTTGAAAAAGTTTTGGGAAAAAATATACAAATGAATTTTTTCAATGTTTAAAAATATATATACAGTATATTAATGTATTAAAAGTCTACTGCATGTAATATGGACGGTCTACTGCATGTAATAGATAAATGAAAAATAAGATGGACAAAACATGCATTTATTAAACAAAATAAATTAGAATAATTTAGAATATTGTATTTAATTATCAGATGTAAAGTAATTTCGAATATCCTGCTGAAGTAATTTCAATGCAGATTCCTCATAAAAATGTTCGCATTTATTGAGCGACTCAAAAATATTGTCGAGCACATTTTCTGCAAATCGAAACCCTTGGCGAATCGTTTCAAATGCAGCCATTATTTCTTTTTTGGAAGGTTTAGGAACTTCTATTTCATCTGCTTCATTATCTTTATCTTGATTTTCACTATCTTTTATTGAACTTAAAATCTCATAATCTGTTGTTATTCTGTTACTATAACGTCTTCATCCACGTTTAAATATTCAACTCCAACTTAAATGATTTGAAAAAGTTTTGGGAAAAAATATACAAATGAATTTTTTCATTTCCTGAAATTTAATTGAGTATTATTTTCCACTTTAAACATTGTGCTTATAATTCTGATAGTTTATATAATTAACTTTATTATAAATGAAACAAATGAACTTACAATATGTTAAGTAACCAAAATTCTTGTAATTATCCTGTCGAGATAAAATAAACAAAAGTCCAATTTTCTTCAATGTTCCAGCGGTTGTCAAATAAACTTCAATGCACTTTTGTTCCAACCGGAACACAGCCACTCCACAAAATAACACTGAAACAAGTTCATAATTGGACAACGTTGACTCAATACCAAGGACGAACATCTAATGAAGAGCACTCCATGACAGTGACGGGAAAACACACAGCTCCACTTGATGATTAAGCATTTATTGTGTTTCTCATTTGCATGTAACAAAATTAACAAATAAATAGTGTTTCTCATTTGCATGTAACAAAATTAACAAATAAATAATTAACCAAAAGATAATCTTCTGTATTATTAATTTCCAAACTTCTATCAACAGAAAATCAACACTTCGTTTTTTTCTTTTACAATAATTTTTCCTTTCGTTGAACACGTGACCATCAACGTACTCTCAACGGCTGGATGGCAAAACGGCATGGTGGAAATCAGACACTCTCTCTTCAACGCAGGCAACATTTCAATAATTTTAACACTTTCAGCAATGGCTGAAGACGTTTTTCTTAGAATCCTTACAAAATAAAAGTTTAGATTAGGATGAAGCCTTTAATAAAAATAATACAAGTATGGGATCATTTAACTAGAATGTTCAGTACCTAAGATTTCCTGGATAAGAGGTTTTTGTGAAGTTTGTGGCACTTCACCTACTGTAATATTTAAAAATTAAAATAAATGAATAAATAAATATTCCACATTCAAAATTAAAATATTTTGGATCATTTAGCACTTTACAGAAGCAGAACTTACAATTCATTTTGGCTATGGCTAGCTAACTATATGTATCATTTCATTTCTAGTTTTGCTGCAATTGAAGTGACATAACAATGGTTATAATTGTATCTAAATAAATATAAATTAAATTATACATTCTTCTATTTTAAAATTTGCAAAAAAGTCAGTTTTTTAATTCCAGTTTTAGCCAGTTTCCAACAACATTGATCAAGATTAGACTTGCTTCACCATGATAATATACATTTTACTAATAATATGTGATTCTAATGAAGAAAATGCAAATATGAATTAAGAATATGATAACAATATTTGAACAATAGATTAAAATATATTTAATGGCATTATGTAAGAAGAAATTGATTCGAATGTGTTCTAAATTTTAGAATCTCTTTCAGGCTGTTCCAATGGAAGAGGAAGATCACATATTAAATGTTTGCATATTATTTTTAATTTTAAATAATTCCTTTAGGTGATTGAAGTATATAATAATAATCAAGCTATAACTTGCCTACCAAAACAGTTGCACTCAATATGATTGCAATGTTGAAACACATGCAGGAATTCTATATTCTTATCATATTCTGTAACAGCCTGTTTTCTGAACTGGGATGCTAGATAATTTGCCAAATTCATGTGCCTTTTATAATATTGTGCTGAAATGTTAAAATCATTTAAGTTTATCATACATTTTCTGATTAATTATTTGAATTTAAAGCATATTATAAAATACAATTTTAAATTGTGATTGATATTTATAAAAAAATATATTATTACTTTTTCAAACAAATTACTGTGAAAAGTTGTAATTTAATATATTTTTTGTAACCAATAAATTAGTTTAATAAGTTGAACCTTCTAGCAAAAAAAGTACTTTATAATCAGTTGAAACAATTTGATTCCATTTGCTATATATGTGAAACTTTAAAAAGATATAAGTTTATAAATTCAAGTAATTCAAAAAAATTAGAAATATATCAGGGATATTAAATTGGTTGATGATAATAGATGTGTAAAAAATTATTTGTTAAAAATGTAAACGAAAAATTATAGATATTCCTCTACTTATAATAATTTGACTTCTGATAATCCAGTCTCATGAATGCACTTATGATATTTCAAACTTTGCTATTTTCATAGCATATTGGCTAGAAATATTTTTTTGTTTTATTAAAACTTTAAGTCAGCTGATGGCAGCATTTTAAAGTACTCACTTACTACTAGAAAAATCTGGATCAAATTCAGACAATTTTATTACATTGGGGAATCTGATTGTCTGTTTTTTAATGTTACTATTAAAATTATTACCATTATCAATTATTTTTGATTTATAATTTTTTCGACCTACAATGGGTGGTTAAAACATAACCTCATTGTAAATAGTGGACCACCTGTATTTTATCAATAAAACCATTATTATCAATAATAATTTTCTTTTCCAATATGTACTTTGATATTTTCACTATAATGTTCTTCAGTATTTGAGGATATTTAGTTGTCGAAGAGCTTCAAAAATTCTCTCTACACTAAGTAGAGAGAATTAACGTGTAAAATATTAAAATTTTTAATATTTTTTTTTTTATAATTTATATTTTAATAAATTAACATTTATATCAGAAAATAATTTAATGATAAAAATTTAGTTCGGGTGGACACGCTTTGTGTGAAAATATAGATTAGAATCAGATAAGAGAGAGACACAAACATGGCGTTAGAGGTCCTATGCGTGACTCTATTGATTAAAATACGCAGGGGCAGTCAGGCGAAAAGTCAAATACGACAGACCGAATATGAGAGGAAATTATACCTTTCTTTGTCTTTTATAACCTGAACATTAACGATGCTGCACCAAAAATAAAGTTTTTTTTATGAATTTCTACAGTAAATATTTCTACCGTAAAGCTAAACAAAGTGGATTTTCTCAGAAGCAAATTTAGAAAAAGAGTATAGAGTTATTTCTTTGTCTTTTATAACCTGAACATTAACGATGCTGCACCAAAAATAAAGTTTTTTTTTATGAATTTCTACAGTAAATATTTCTACTGTAAAGCTAAACAAAGTGGATTTTCTCAGAAGCAAATTTAGAAAAACAGTATAGAGTTGATTAATTATATTTTTTTATTTTTGCTTTTTTTCTTATTAATTATGACTCATATACTCTATTATTTCTCGTAAAGTGGTCCTTTTGTCCTAATCTGTTATTTTATAAACGGTTATTTGACCGAATATGAGTTGATGTAATTTTGGTGACAAATATATTGCGTCATCCAGATTTTTGCATAAAATCCGAACAAAACTAGCCTGCTATAGAATCTAGGTAGTTAAGAGTAGTTTTAGAAAGGTAAAGTATGCTTATCATTCCTATTAGACAGGCCTAAAGTATTTTAGAATAATCTAAAACTGAATTACTGTAAGTATACATCATCTTAGTTTGTGATACCTCCATCTCAGTTTGTATTCTTCAACTTACATTCCTATTAGACAGGCCTAAAGTATTTTAGAATAATCTAAAACTGAATTACTGTAAGCATACTTCATCTTAGTTTGTGATACCTCCATCTCAGTTTGTATCCTTCATCATAGTTTATGATTTCTTCATCTTTAGTTTGTATCCTTCATTTTAATTTGTGATATCTACATTATAGTTTGTATCCTACATCTTAGTTTGTGATACCTTCATCCCAGTTTGTATCCTTCATCTTAGTTTGTGATACTTAAAAGCAGTTTTTAGCTTTATTCTTATACTTTTCCTATCAAATTTACCAAAAAATAGCTCGAATACAGTTTCTTAATCAATTTTTTCCATTATTTTAATGCAAATTTTGCAACTGTAAGCAATGCGTTAGTAAATTCTTTGACGCATATCATAAAACCATACGCCACAGAATGATAAAATATATTGATGCCTACAAATTGATCAAAAATTCCAAAATTTCGTTTTACCGGATAAATTTATGGCAAAAAAAGCTTTACAAACAGCCATTTTACTTTTTTTTTTAACACATATCAAGAAGCTTTCTTGAGGAGAATCACTACTAATTACTCAAAATGGCTGCCAATCATATTTTATACATTTGTGGAAATGAATAGCTAGCATGTTCTGTTCTTCAGTATTTGAGGATATTTAGTTGTCGAAGAGCTTCAAAAATTCTCTCTACACTAGGTAGAGAGAATTAACGTGTAAAATATTAAAATTTTTTAAGATTTTACACGGTGTATATTCTTTATAAACACGTTACTTAAACAGAAATCTTTCCGCAGTCTCACGCTAAATTTTTAAATGAATTTCGACACTTTCTCCACCGGAATACGAATGAAACTCTGCTGCAGAGAAACTCAATATTGAATTTTTAAACGTGTTTATATAGGGAAAATACGGTAAACAGGCAAAATCAGATAAAGGATTTGTTTAATAAAAGATTGAATATTTTCAAGTTTCAATCCTGTTAAGCCATAGGCCGACTTCAGAAACGATTTTCTGAGTGGAAAAATCCGAAATAATGTCATAATTTTCATTAAAAATTCATCGTTATTAAGATCACTATGAAAGTTTTTGTTTGTTCCATGCATTAATAAAGATTTCGGCGTTAACATAGTTGAGCATTGAGTTCTACAGGAAATAATATATTGTGATACAATTGCTTATAACATTGTATCAATGTATACTCCTATGTGAATAGTATCATGTGATAAGCTTTAAAATCCAATCCAAAACTGGATCTTGGTTTGCGAAGTATGGATATGAAACATTACAAAGTATAGGTTATGTTAGCGATGCAGCAAATTCGCTAACAAGATAGATTTATATAAAAAAGTAAAGCATTTGGGTGCCAGTTAAAGTGAGTTTTCGGTGATCTTCATCACTTTAACTAGCATAAAAATGATTGTCAATTCTTCTTTGCATGTTAAGAATTGTGCCACACTTTCATATGTTATGCAAAATATGTAAAAGTATGATTTAGACCAGCGGTTCTCAATCTTTTCATACCGCGTACTACCAAACTCTAAATTCAAAAATTTCAGTATCACCAACAAAAATATGCGTCGTATACAAATAGGAAGTCAAGATTATACACGTACCATTAGTCATGTCTCGCGTACGCGTATCACAGGTTGAGAACCGCTGTTTTAGACCCTTCCTTTCAGTTATCTCAAGTTCTAGGCCTACGCTGCTAAAAATCGCTTCCGTTAACTCTACTTAGAATCCAAAATTCGGCACAAAAATCGGAACAAAAATCAAAAAATGTCCCAAATTTGAGGTGCCAGTAGTAATTAAATTGTTTTTCTTAAAGTAAAATTTCCTGAGGCAGAAGTTATAACTCTATATTAACGCCTCGACAGAAGAAAAAAATCCTACCATTCGTTCTAGGTTAATGCCAATATGTGCCTTGGGGCGCTAAATTCCTTTATACAAATTATTACTTGGCCCTAAGATCTATTTTTTAAGCGTTCGGATTGAAGATTTACTTCTTATTTAGGCCCAAACCAGCCGAATTTTGCGTTTACAGAATCGCATCTTGGTAGAAATAGTAGGAAGAGTTAGAGAAACTCACCTGAAAACCAAAATGTGTAGCTGGATGGCCACCTCCCGAACCATACTGATCGGAAGGTGGTCGCTGAGGTAAACCGTTGGTACCTGTGGTCCACATGCCAGGATAATTGGAAGTAGTACCTTGAGATAGTTGATTATTTACAGGTGTGTTAACATAGTGATGCACAGACATAAGCGGACGATTACTTGGCACGTACATAGTGGTAGGATGCAAATAAGGGCCAGGATCTTGATAGGCCGCAGTCGGTACGTGCATAGTGGCGATATTTTGAAACATACTTATAGAAACCACATGGTGAATGTCAGAAAAACAGTCAAAAACAAAAACCCTTTCCGATCAGTACGTCCAACTGAAAGAAAACGGTAGAAAATATGATCAGCACAAGGTTGCAAGGAATAAAAGTAATAAAAATAAATAGAAAATACAAAATTTGTGATCCAACCATTAGGCCAATCCCTCTTACACTAATTTTGATAGAGGGCGGGTACAAAATTGCATCCTGGAAATATCCTTACTTAGACCACGCCTTAATTTTCTAATTGGTTAATATCGGTAGAGGTGGTACTATTAGGCGGAGTTTAAAAAATCTATCTTTCTTATCTCCTTTATGACTTTAAAATATATAAATATACATATATACATATGATATATATATTAATAAATCTAAATAAATTTATTTTTAAGGATATAACGGTCCTGTTTATAATATTTTGTAAAATGTTGTCCTTTCCATAGATTGAAAATAGATATCTATGAAATATTGTATTGCACTTTTAATATTCAACACATTCGAAATATATATCTAATTTTTTGAATTATTGTTAACTATAAAAAGAATCAAAAATATATTACCTCTGGAAAAATAATTTTTGCTCATTTTTGTATCTACATATATAGATTTAGATATAACAAGAAATATAGAAGAACAAAGTATAAACAATCTTAAACTATAAAATATTTATTAAATCTAATTATTCTTTGAGTAATAAATATTAACTTATAGATGGATAATTAATTGAAAATACTATAATTTTATCGCCATAAAAATATATTCTCATACAAATACTTCAATGACTTAAATTTGTACTAGTCTACCTATATGTTGTATATATAATGTAACATGTAAAAGGAGTTCTATATATAAAAGTCTGTATATTGTATCAGGCAGAGAGTATCTAAACTGAAATTTCTGCATATAATCTCAAGCTCTGTGCCTCATAATATAATTTTGTTCTGAAATTTTTCGAAATTCGTGCATTGTGATCTATACCGGTAATTATGTATTACATATATACATATTCGTTCAAAGTGTTTATGTTAATTGGAATTATTCTCTCTAATTCGTGTAGTTTACGAAAATTTCCTATAGGAAGACTGTAGGGAACGTGGGGCTCCGTATTCTTCACGATTAGAGTGATTAATTTAAATCAATAATATAGTATTAATTTTAAATTTGTTATTTTTCGTCAATAAGTTTATGTACTTAAAAATTACTGAAAAATTTATTGTTAATGTTATGTTTAAATAAATATTTTAAAAAAACTGTTTTATTTCTGTTTTCTTTTCCTTTGTATTTTTTTTTTTTTATAATTTAATCAATGATTTAATTTACATATTATTATGTTTTTATCGATCAGAAAGATAGTAGAAACAAATTATTAATACGTTTACTTTCTTCACAGAAAAATAAATCGGATATAAAATAATTAGCAATGCTAATACAGTAATATTAATTACAGTATTCAAAAAGATTTTATGGATACATTATTTATGATTTCGTGAATGCTGAGCTTTAACCAAGATTAAGTTTGAAAAAAAACTTTTAAAAATAAAAATATAAATAGTTAACTTTCCGTAATATAATAATTATGATAAAGAATGAGAAATATAGAATGGAATAGAATAACAATCTTTTATATCAGAAATGACGTGAGATAATAAACAGATGGCAAAATATAATAATCGTGATGCCACTAACACTTCGTAACAACATCAAATAATCAAAGTAAAGGATGAAAACCGAATGTAGTATATTGTGTTTATTCCGTGAATGAAAACACAAATCATGTAAGAGTAGTCAAAACTGTTTACGATTAAAATAGTGTTACAACGTTGCAGTTAATAATTACCAAATTATACACAGAATATAACATTATCAATTTTTATGGAGCATGTTGAAAAGATAAGCAATATCATTCTGATTTAAATACAACATAAAGGCATCAAAATCTAAATGGTAATCTTTTATAATAAAATTTTTATATTTTCTATAATAAATTAGCTCTCAAAATCATTCAATTGAACCATTTTATTAATATAATTAATTATTATTACCAAATATACTCAATCGAGACACGTCTCCATAATCGTTTAGGAATTGCAAATAATCATTTCAGCTTAATCATGTTTATAAAAATAAAAGCTAATTAAATCTCTGAAAAAATTTAGATGTTAATCTTTAATATTATTTTAATATATAGGATTAATGTTGTTCATAGTTGTCAATAAATTAATGAAATATGTTCACTAGTTTAGCACAGTTATCCTATTACCTTGACCATATAATATAAATTATATAAATAACAATATAATGGGTAATGTATGTAGAATATTGTACATTAGATTGTGTAGTTATTTAATTAAAAATATATATTAAATATTACTTAGGATTATATCCAATTTTTATCAGAAGAAAATTTTGTTTGACGAATAATTTGAAATCTAATTAAAAGCGATATCTTAGTTGTTTACTTTTCTATTCAAGAATGATATAAAAGATTTTATGAATTAATTCAGTATGACTAAATACGATATATAAACCCATGAATATTAATTAATTTGAATGAAATCTACATATATTATTAGCCCACTAGAGAATCGAGCATAGTCAAAATAATCGCTATCAATCATTTTTGAATAAACGTGGTTAAATCAATATTATCGATTATTAGCATAAAAATAAAAAGTTATTCACTGGCAATAGAGTAATAATTCGCGTAAATATATTGTATGATTTAAATGAAATTGTTTATTGAGCGTTTGCTAATAATTGTAAATTCTAATGTTCATCACAAACATATGTGGAAGGGATTATCCACTTATGAAGAATAGTGTTCAATTAGATAATCCCTGATCCCTTATAAAAATTTGGACATGTGGTACCCGTAAGATGAACATATCTTCTGAGTTTTATACCATTTTCCATTTTTTTCAGATATTAAAGAGCAGGTCAGCTGGATGGCCGTGGTGGAATGTATTGTACTTTCGCCAATGAGGATTCAGGCTCAATTCTAGATCTCACACCTCTAAAAGTTTTTCCAAAAGGAATCCGGGCCGGCTTGTTAAACATCATCCTTCATTCGACGGACGAACTCACTAGGTTGTAGATGACTCATGATTAGCACTGGAATCTCTCTGCTTAAGTAATGTCTGGTTGTAAAGCGGCATAAAAACAAAGATATTAAGCAGTTGGGCTATTCGAATGACTACCACAGGTCGGTTCACATCTCAGTGAAATCGACCGTGAAATGAATGATAGGAGTTCAACGAGCAGGAATAGGATCTCTCCTGACAAAATCTGAAGATGCAGGATCAAGTGGTAAACCACTTAGAGGATTCTTAACCATGTCGCCATTCGAATGATCCCGAAATTGAATTTGCATTTTTCAATCAAACATTTTATAATGTGGTCAACTGGTCGATTCGATTTTATGATGGGTCTCACCTATATTCGAGTAGAATAGGTCCAATAAGTAGGTACAGAAATTTAAACACTATGAAATTAAAGTGTTTTTAATCAATAATGTTGCTTTTAAATTATAATAGCAAGAATTTGATGTAAATATTTGAATGAAAAGATAGTAAAGGCACATAAAGCCTATCAACGGAAATGTATTCCTAATATTAACGTTATCAGTCTTTTGCATTCTATGTGCCTCATTCATTATTATTACGTAAGGACATAAAAACAATTATTAATCATGTCAAAGTACTATGCCAACTTTTATGATTGTAACCTAAAATTCATGAGATCTTTTTTTATATTAAGACCGTAACAAGTTCCAATAGGCCTCGCAAGCAAAATGCATTTCTTTGGAAGAAAAGTGCTTAAAGATGCATTTTTCTCCGGGAATCGTTTACAGAAATCGATTTATATGAAAATCGAAATTTTTCTAGTACATTTCTGCTTACATTCCTAAATCAAATTTCATAAAAATTCGTCCAGTGAAAATTGATTCGATACATACTGACGGTAGTAGCAACAATAATAAATACTTTTTGATAATATCACAAAGCAAAGAATTTCGGTATAATTTTATAAAGTTAGCATCTAGCTAATAATTTCTCAATTAAAGAAACTAATATCGCTAATCATTATAATAAAATACTGCACAATCATATTTCTAAAAGGAAAAAGATTTCTTAATAAAACTTTTTAAAAATTTATTTTCGCCATAATAATGAAAAGTAATTTTAATTAATGGACTTCTGAAATATCTAGCTTCATGAACCAAATTTAATTAATAGAGCAGTTATAAATAGAAACCAAATCAAAGTTAATTGCTCAAAATTAATTCAATAATAAGACAAAATATCTTGTCCACTTAGTTTAATTATATTAAACAGTGTATATTATTTTTTTTCGAATTTTATTTTATTTCTGCATACCTTTCATAAAAACTTTTACTATTAATTATTTAATAGTAAAATTTTATTTAATAACTTTTGCTATTAATTGATTGATGTTATGCTTAAAGAATTTCATGAATTTTTGATTTTCGCATGAATGATGGATCCGAATTCATTCCATCCTATCCCTGTTGCAATTCAGAAGACAGTGACATAAATTTCTCTTTTTTTTTTTTCAACTGAATTCAATCTGATTTATTTTTATGCAAAGTCAGAAACGATAGAAATAAATCAATAGAAAATACTTTATCAAAGATTCAACTTAGCCTATTCGTCTGAATTGAATGCATCAAAAATGAAAGAAACACATCTATAAAAGCACCAGAAAAATGCTTACTGATCTAGCAATTAAATTTAACACGTTTCGCCGAATACATTTACAATAATGTCATTTGCCAAGATTAATGTAATTTATGTCTACATAAGGAAGGTTGTTTGTAATAGCCATAAATGTTAAACAGAATTCCTTTTCTGGCCTATATTATACCAACCTTGACTTACTGGGTTTGTCTGAATTTTTAAACGGTGTGTGCATCATTCCGGAAAGATAATCTTTTTGATATTTTATTTATTACAGTTAAAATTAAACAGATAATTAATGTTTATTATTAAGTTAACTTTCTATATAACTTAATTAAATTAATTAAAAAGTTGGCATTAGAAAAAGAAATATATTTTCCGTGAATAAAATTATGAATAATTGCAAAAATGAAATGACTTTTTAGAAACAATATATATGAATTTAATTTAAATTGCATAATATTTACGCGAGTTATCATATTGATTGTTGACAGACAAATCTAATTTATATAATATTTTATTCCATTTACGAATGGAAAGGAAAAAAAAAAGATATTCAGTAATTAAATAAAATTATCTTAATCAACATCAAAGACTTTTATATTCATTAAATAGAGTAACAACATATCAAAAATCATTTATCAGGTTATATCTGAAAAGGAATTTTTGTAATCAGTTTGGTTTGGCTTCTTAGTATTATATTTAATTAACGCCGTAATTCATTTCTGAAAAAAAAAAAACAAGCTGTAATGAATAAAATTAAAATAACAGAATACATATAAATATCAAAAATGATTAATAAATAATCTAGATTAAAGCAAACATATTAGTGCAAAAAAAAACAAGCTGTAATGAATAAAATTAAAATAACAGAATACATATAAATATCAAAAATGAATAATAAATAATCTAGATTAAAGCAAACATATTAGTGCAAAAATAAGTAAGCAGTGAGAGCTGAAGTTGGGATAAATTGGTAAATAGAATATATTAGCAAATTCATCTTACTAAATTTTAATTTCTGTCATTAAATAGCTATTGCATATTTTCAAACCAAATCAGCAGTATATGCTTATCATGGAAATTTTGTTTGTTGAAGTTGAAGGATTGTTCAAGAAAGAAATTGAAGAAAACATTTTTTGATATTTAAACGTTTTTTTTATTTATCTCAAAGATTATTTTATGATTATTTTATTATTTTTGATAATCATAAAATATTTGAATTAAATAATATACAATCGATTCTATTTATTCGCAGTAGTTATGTTCTGTAAATTCTTCGCGATTACTGAATTAGCGAATACTGAACCATTGTGCCTATAGGAAATAATAACACCAGTATTTTCGCCGCTCAGCGGGAGTCCGCGAATAAGCGCGAAAATCGATTTTGTGGTTACAAATAAATTTTCGCGAATAATCGAATACGCGAATAATGAGAATCGACTGTATTTAATATTTTTAATTCATATTTTTAATAAATTGAGATAAAATGCATATAATTAAAAATAATAAGCAAATTTTCTCTGAATAGGACAAGAAGAGAAAACTTTGTAGCCAATCTAAATTTCTGAGATTAATCCAAGCCAGTTTGATATTCCTTTCAGAGAAACTTCAAAGTTGCATATGTTCTGTTATAAATTTATTTATTACTAATATCTTTATTCGTAAGTTCTTCATAAGTTTGTAAAAAAATAATAATAATAAATTTCGCAGTTATTCTTGGCAGTATTTATGAACTCTACTTTTGCATCTATTAAGATTTAGTCCCTGTCTCTTTATTTTTATTTCATAATAAAGTACACATTCACATTGATATCGTTTAATATTTTATAATTTAAGCTTTATTGTCCAACTTAAATGCAATTGTTTATTAAAATGGCACGTATTTCATATGTCTAAATGTAGATATTTTTCGAGCTAAATCCTTTGAGTTAAATAATAATAAATTTAAATCTAAATTACCAATTTTATTATTTTTAATTTTTATTAGACATTAGCCGATTTTTGAAATAACGTTGATTTCTAACTATACATAGAGTAGCAAGACGTCTAATATCTCTTATTTATAATTTAATATTAAATGCTATTTTAAGAACATAATCAACTAAATAACTACTTGTCAACATAGCGATACAAATGGAAATACTTAGAAATGGTTGTCGATTGAAATACTTTGAGAAAAGTGTCCAGTTTCTCAATAAAGAAAGACTATTAATATTTTCTTATTGAAAAACAATAACAAAATATTAATAGCATAAAACCATTGTTTTTCTCAATAAAAAATTTTCTCGGAAGCCAATTTTATTATTTTTTCGTTATCCGAAATTTTAACGGAACGTAATTCCATGATTATTTAAGAAAAAATATTTTTTATTCTGATATTATCTATTCTATTCTCAGTTAAAACTTGTCGTATAATATGTATATAATATTATTTTCAATTAAATTTTTAGTATTCTTTCTGAACATTTCTGGTTCGTATATCTTCGAACGGAAATGAGATGGAATCTACTGCATGCAGTTAACATTTTTATCTTTTTATGTCATATTTTGTATAAGATGAAATATTTTAGACTTATTATAAATTATGAATTTTGTTATTTTAAACAAACTCATCACATATTCTTCACTGTCAATTAGTAAAAAATTTTACTAAATAGAGGCTTTACGTAAATAAACCTTTATTTAAATTATGCTATTAGATATAATAAACCTGATTTTGAAAACTTACCAATTATATTTGTTTTGCAAATTTTATTATATTGTACTTGAATCATCTGTTTCATAACAATGATATTAAGATTATGTTCACTTTATTTTTTTTAATTGTAGGCAGTTAACTGTCTTCCATTGTTTCTGTTATTTCGCTTAAAATATAGTATTAATATGTAAAATATCACTCTAAAATACGACTTCTTTCGACTGTCAGTTTTCTTTTTTCGATTTCAGTTTTATAATAAATGAGAAAGCGTACTATTTCATGGATTATGAAATGCATAAAAGTTAGGAATTTCGGGAAAAGTTTTTCAGAATTTATATATTGTATTTATATAAAAACGACATTCTAAGATTAATATGATTTTATATGCTTATATTATATGATAATTCTATTTGTCACAATATTAGTTTGTCATTAATGGTATTTATTCAACAAAAATTTGTATTTTATACATGAAAATTAATACCAATTAAGCCAAATTTTTCTTTTATACTTTTTCTTTTATACCAAAATTTCAAATTCAAAAATTTCAAAAATTCAAAGTTTTTCTTTTATACCAAATCATTATATAAAAATTTATGAATAATTATAAATAAAATGAAAATATATTGTTAAATGGTTTCGTTAACTGTTCTAATATAAACGAAACTGAAAGAATTTATTTTATAAATTAAAAACATTTTTGCAATATAAAATGAGTTCAAAATTTAAAAAAATTCTCTTTTTTCATTTTCTTTTTGAACATTTAATTTTTAGAAAAATCCTATATTCTTTATATGAATAGAAATATAATATATAAGATGACATTTTTAATGTCTTTCTTCTAATGAGATCATAATTATTTTTTATTTTTAACGATTCCTTGGCTAAAACAATTTGTCTTTTAACAGAACTTCAAAAACAATTTTATTTTTAATTATTGAAAGATATATTATTTACATCTGAATTATTATTAATTATTTTTTAATACGATAATAATTTGTCTATTGTTTTGACATTATTTTCACTGATGAACTTTACTTCGACTTTTTGCAATCGATATTTATAGAAAACAGGTCACATTAAGTAGATATCCGAATGACAATCCTAACATATCATCATACAAATATTCGGATGACAAGCAAATAACACCTTAAAAACTAATAAACATAAAACTTTCACGTTATATATCATTTCTAATCTTCCAAACATAAATGTATTTTCCGTTATGTTAAGTAACAAAAATCTGACACTTCTCTAACTTAATATCTTTTATTTCCTGCACGTCTTCGATTCTTCGAATGAATCATTACTTAATTACAGCTATTATCTGATCTTAGAGGTCTTTCTAATGACTTTTATAGATTACGAAGTCTCACAATCTCGAATAATCGACTATTTGTTTTATAGTTGTAATTTAAAACTAGCGTTAAGTTTTTTGAAGTAGTGTGTAATATAAAGTTTTGCAATAAAAAGAAACTCGTAAAAATATTTTTTTTGATACGTGATATTTAAATTTATTTTCGGTAATGATAAAGAAGATTAAACAAATATAATTATAATTATCGCAAAAAATATGTTAGCTCCATTTTGTATCGAAAAAAATTTATTGTAAAAAAGACCATTAACATTAAAATAATGCCATTTATACAAAAAACTAATTAGAAAAATTGCTCTGAGAAAGAAAGAAAAATTATAATTGCTTATGGAATTAATATAATCAAATATAATTATAATAAAGTTTTTAAAGTATATCGCATATTATACTTAAAACATTTTTATAAAAGTAAAAAATGTATATAAATAAAAATAATATAATCGATATTCAATACCAACGAAAAATTTGTATTTCGGCTCCGTATCAAATTTACTATTTTATCGCTTCGATCCAATCTTCATATTCAAAGTGCATTTCACATTCAATCTGTAAAAGTTCATTCTGTATTGAATCAGAATTACTTTACATTAATTGAAAGTTTCAAGGTGAAGTCATTAAGCGAACAGTACTATTAAGTAACTGTACTTAATGAGAAATCGCTCTGAAGAGATACATTAATCATCGACTGAGTTACCAAAGGACTGTAAGAAAGTAAAATCAGCAGTTAGGGATTGAGGAGCAGTAGTATGAATGACAAATTTCCACAATCAGTAGAAAATTTCATTTTCCTAATTCTGATTAAAATATATATATATATATTTTCTTGATATTGTAGTTGCTGGAAATATTCTTTCAACTTTCTTATGGCATATTTTTATTATGTTCATCAAATCTAATTGAGACAGTTAAATTTATGTAATATTTAAATAAATGTATAATTATAAAAACCAAAAAAGTATAAACACTTTATAAAACTATTTTTGTCTGTTAGCATATTTATCTAGATGCCATTAAAATAAACTGTAAATCAGATTTTTTTTAATTTACAATGTTAGTTAAATAACATTTCTAACTAAAATAAATATTCGAATTAGTTGGACTTGTTCATGTTAATAAATTTTTCATAATTATTTTATTCATTAATTATATTCCATAAAACTAATGTGTAAAAAGACTTTTAAGTTAATTTGTTCTTATTAAGAGATGTAAGACATTATATGCTACACATAATATCTGGTAATTATATATAACACTTGACAGATTGAATTTCAACATAAAATTGCAAATCTCTTCGATACGAATCGTTAAAGCGATTTTGCAAAAAATATTGCTCAAAAGTCAAGTTCGGAATGCAATAATGAATAATGTATATACACCATTTATGGTTGTCTTTTACTATATGATATACTATGTTGATATATATATGATATACTGTATGATACTGTATATGATATATATATATATATATATATATGATTATGTTGATTGTATACGATATACTATATTGATCATACACCAGTTCTAATAAGAAATATTAAAGAATCCAAAAGATAACGACTAAATTAATCTTTAATAAATAAATAGATCTTTGAAATAATTTAAACATTTTAATTATGTATACAAGATTGAATGCATGTAATTAGACACACAAATAAAATGCGTCTAATTACATGCATGTTAATCAGTAGTTATTATTTAATTTAATTTTAGTCATCTTCTTAGCAAAAAAAAATCCAGTTAACTTAAAAAAAGAAAGTGTTAATTAATATTTCTTTTTTAATATTTTAATTAAAATTTCAATATTTAATTTAAATTTATACTTGCTTTACTGAAATTACAATATTAGAGACAATTGTCGTTATCTTCAACTCATTAGACATTTTCTTTATTTAAATATACACTATAAGAAAATTCCATTATCAACTTCATCTTTCCATAAAATAAACTTTTTACTTCGTGTTTCTATTAATATTTTAGTATGCTGGACATTGAAAATAATTCAAAAATTTTTTCTTTAAAAACCAAACTAAATATTAAAGCATTGTTTATGCATATTTGCATGATTTACATTCAATTCAAAATTTATATTTATTAAGTCGAATATGCTTTAAATCTATAATAATTAAGCTTACCATATTTTACTTCCATATGAGATCTATGACACGCAAAATATTTCTTCTTTTTTAAAGTATATTATAGATAGATGATTATTAATTATCGATCAATGAAGAAAACATATAAAGATATGCTATTGTCTATTGGATTAATGTAATTCATTTTTCAATATCGTATAATATACCATGCCTCAAATTTCTAAATTTGTTATTAATAGATTTTTATAGATATTAATATTAAATTAAATCCCAGTATAGAATAAAATACAACAATAAAATTCATTTTGAGATAATTCTTACTGATTAATATTCAATTGAAAATGTATGGAAAATTTCATTCAATTAATATTCATTTAATGAACATTAATTTCCCGTATTCAGGACTAATGAACTTCAATTGAAAATGTATGGAAAATTTCATTCAATTAATATTCATTTAATGAACATTAATTCAATTAATGTTCATTAGTCCTGAATACGGGTCAAATTAATTTTTATCTCCATTTATTATTAATGAATAAAAGTTTGTAGTTAAAATAATTTTTATAGAAGTATATTTTTAAAAAATAAGGATCTGAACGTTTCACCTTTAAAATTTTTTATTATTTTTTCTTGTCAGTAAGTCTATTTTTATAAATTAAAGTAAACACTTCTTCGTAAATCAATACAATCAATCAATACGAGTATTTTTTCTTTCTCTGAAAAGAAAATTTCATCAAATAAAACTCAAAATAATCTTTATTTAAGAAACAGAAAAAAATAAGAATATTCTAAAAATAATAACAATTCACTATTTTTTTTCTTTTATCGTTTAAACTAATTCTTTTCAAAAAAGCATTATCGAAATTTCTATTGCAATTTTTCGAATATTTTCGTTGAATATTTAATTCATTCTATTCACAAATATAAATTATGTTATAGGATATTAATGTAAACGATAAACGTTTTGCAAAACTTTTTGGAATTATCGATTTAAACTGGCGTTATTCATGTAAGAATTTTCTAAAATATTTTTGCAATAAATATAGAAAAATAAAATCTCTTATTTGAAAAATAGTTATATGCAATTTTAGTTGAATACGATTTATTGAACAGCAAAAAATATAGAAAAACACAATAATTTCCGAAAAATATATTCTATGGTTGCAATAGTGCAAATTTTTATATTATTGATAAGGGAAAGTTAAATAAATCGATATCAAATAGAAATTTTAATAATAAAATTTTATTAGCAGATTTGATGACGATTAGAAGAATATAGTAAGATTATATTTTCCACATTAGTCTATGCTTTTCTCATGAGATGTTCTTTTTCCCATAGTATGTTAAGAAGATACAAAACATATATGGTATGATTGATTAATTAAATTAGATAATTTTATGTGATAATTGAAGAAATAAATATCATTTTTCTAAACATATCTTTAAAATATGATATTTAAACTTTTGAAGAACAAATTTCGCAAAAATAATTTTTATACTCTGAATGGTGTTAAAAAGAAATGTATCATAAATATTTTAAATATAATGAAATTAAGAATCCATTCTCTGTGAAACTGTAGTTTAAATATAGTTACTCTTTATCATTACGAATATTAATCGAATTAATTAAAAATAAGCACTGTAATCAGATAAAAATTTTTGTTAAGATGATATTAATCTACTTAGAGTGCTCATTTTAATTAATTCGTTATCGTTTCATATGAGGATTGCTTTATTGATAAACTTTAAAATATTCTTAACTATAATTCTATCTTTCTTGACTCATTCGTAATTTTTTGAAAAATGTAGGACATTCTAAGAAATGAATTTCCAAACACAATCTTTCTTTTAAACATCGATTGACAACTTTTCATTTCAATTCATGATTCATTTTTATTGAATATTTCAATCTTTTCCGAGTCGTATTGATAGCAACAATAGCCAAATATAGTTTTTCAGCTCCTTATTCTTCCTTTCTATACAATTCCATCATCTTAATTTAACTTATCTAATTAATTTAGAAAATTTTATTTTTAAGAGAATTTTAATATCCTTTTTAAACACTTTATTAGAGAATTTTTATATTATATTAATAAAATTGTTTTTATTAAGAGTTTTTCATGTTGTATCCAATATCAGAGAAGTAAAAATATCTTTTCAAAAATGATTAGATATAACTTAGATTACTTGAAATACAGCATATTAAAGAAGATCAGCAGAATTTGCTGTTCCTACAAAGATATATATGTCGACTTCTTACTTCTGATAAGATATTAATTCATAATTAATAATTATGAATTAATAAAATATTCAACTATTAAACTACACATTAAATTACTATAAATAATTGCTGAAACATTTTGCTAAATGTTTCAGCAGTTGCTTTAATATTTCACTATGTTGTCAGTGTAATCTGTTATTCTGAATGGAGAATAATTTATAATTTACTGTCGGATTTATTTATAAGAAGCAGTTTTGTAAAGAATTAACTACTTATTTTCCGTAAGTATTCAATATTTTGGAATAATTAAACAAGCAGGATTATAAAATATGCTATTAAGAATTTTCCAATAATATGATTTCCCTATTGAATTGAAAAAAATCTCAGAAGTTTGGACAACTACCGTTTTAATGGTTGACATTATAAGGATAAATTTTACGATATGACAATCTTGATAAATTTCATAAAAATCCAAAATCAGTTTAAAACATTTAAGAGCATATTTAAAAGTTTGAATCTAGAGTCAAAAATTAGCATTCGAGTTATCTTTAATTAATGGCAGAACATCTTTATCAATTTCATAATTAATTCTCAAATTTTAGTGCGAGTTATACAAACAGCAACATAATGATTTTAGCTGTATTTTCCTATGGAAAATTATGTTAACAAAATGATATGACATGAGAATGTGTTATTAACGCAATATATCGGATTAAAGGACAATTCAATAGGAATATTGATGGCTGCTAGATTATAAATTATTAAGGTTCATAACTATGTTTATAGTCAACATTATTTTTCTGTGAGCATAAATATTCAAAGGCCTTCATCCGAAAATAAAATATTTTTACTCATATAAAATAAATATTAAAAGGAAATTGATTTTGTAAATTATATCGGTTATCTATTATCCTCCATGGATAATTTTATATATTTCTTAAAATATCTGGTCCAAACTAAATATGTAATTAATATTTAGGTTTTCATCATTTTTTATTATTTAAATTTTGCTATTGAGGATAATATTATAATAAAATATATTTAGCAAAATTAAATAATATTCTTACATAGAATTGGTAGCTTGTAATTTAGTTATTTCTTGGTTTCTTCGAAAACAACCTACTAGATCAAACTCTCCAGATAACAATAATCTAGATTTCTCGGATGTTGAAGGTAAATCCTGTTATAAATGGCCGTATGAGCGGATTCTGAAGCAACTCTCTCTCAAACACATTATTGATGAAAATGTTCATTATGGCTAGGCTTGCTAGATAAATTCTGGGAGGATATCTACTTAAGCACTAACTTTTTATATTATCTTCTTTATTTTTAATATATTTTATTTTTATTTTTTGAATAATTATAAAATATTTATGTGGTTAACGTTTGTTTCAGGTTGCCAAAATTGTTTTGTTATAGTTTTATCCCGTAATATTTTATTAATAATTCAAAATGAACAATCATCATAAAAATTGCAGTTGCTAGTGAAACAAGTTTAAAACAAAAGAAAAAATTATCAACTGTTTGTTTATATATAGTTTTATTAAAAGAAAATATTTTTAAATAACACTTTTGATCTATAATTTATAGTTTTCTGCTATTGACATATCAGTCCTATTTAATAAAAGAAAAATTAATAATAATTAAATTAATGAAGCGATTGTAAGAAAAATTAAGCAAATGCAATGATGATAAATAAACAAACAGTATAGTTAATAAGATGAAATTAAAGTTCAATATTTACTCTAATGAAAATGAATTTATCAAGTATCCCTCTTATCGAATGATCTTGGCAAGACTATTACTCGAAAGAATTCTATTTATTTTATAAATTAAATTTATGTTGTAATTATTGAATCAATTGAAAAGAATGTTCTTAAATTAATCTTAATTTACAGAATTTCTGTATTCCTGATAGTAGATATATTATTGTAACATCTCTATTGCTTGGATGAAAATCATTATACTGTAGAGTAATATAGTTTTAATAATTAGAGACTGTGCACAAAGGCAGCAGACCAAATACGTATTTTTTAAATTTATATTTGCCATAATACTAAAATAAAAATTAAATAGTGTAATAGAAATATTATATACTATCTTAGGAATTTTTTATTTTCTTCTACATTTTCTTTTGCAATTTATCTTTTTTTTTTATTGATCTTTCTGAAGACTCCCGAAACTGTTTCACTTGTATGTTATCTATTTTTATGTTTTTTATCACTATGCATTAGATAGCTGGGTGCTACGTTATGCCAAACTGAATGAAAGATATGTGCGGAAAATTTAATCTTCGATAAAAGATATTTTAACCAATTCTTGAATATTTTTTCTTTGTCCTATATTCTTCACATGTACACAACCTAATAAGGAACAATGCTGTTAAAATTTCTATTAAAAGAAATCTTATTTATCTTATTTTCTTTAAGATTGTTCAGAAATTGTATGCATTTTGTTTTATTCATTTGCACATCATTGAAGTATTCTCGAAAATAATTTTAAAATTCGCATGTTTAAATCTTTGTCTAATTAATAGGAGAACAGAAGTTACTAAATGTTTAAAAGTCGTTAATTACTATTCATTGTATGATATATTTAAAGATGAAACAAAGAAATATATAAATAAATTAGATTAAATAACTATAAAAATTTTATAACTTTTATAACATTCAAGTTTACAAGTTCATTGGTGCAATTTTCCCTTGGAATAATATTTTAATAATTAAAGTAAATAATGTATGTCAAAATTCAATTCCAGCTTTTTATAAGAAGAATAGCCCGTTGAACCCCATTCTTCAATCATCCGTTACTCCATAATGATGTTGGCCATCCTGTGATGGCCTTTATAAGTGGTCACCGTTAAATATATCCCTTGTGCGATTCCGCAATATAAGATAACCTAACCAAAATGATATAGGAACCGACAGTCCCTATCAGAGGGATTAAGAGGGGCGGCTGCCCCGGGCTTCACGATTTCAGCGGCTTTTTACCACTGTGTATTTGTCAATTTTGTCATTTTAAATGTAAGCTTCTGTTAAATAAATGTTATAAATGAATAAATATTAAATATCATTTTTTTTATTTTATTGTCCACAGTTTTATTTTAAATTTTGAAGACCTCAAAAATAATAGTTGTCCCAAGTGTCGCATTTTTTCTGAAAGATCCTGAGAACCGAAATTTAATATTAAAATAATGCTCGAGTCTCTAAAATATTGCCAATTATTTTAAATTAAAAAAAAAATATAGAACAAAACATGGCATTTGAAAAAATAATTAAATCATCAGCTTACCAAATTACTAATACGCTTTCTTCTTACGTTTTATGCCGCTTCTTATTCAGTGGATATTAAAGGGGCATGAATAATATGATCGCATTTGATCCTTTAATTTCAGATAATATTTTATTTCGGTGAAGATTAAATAAAACAGAAAACACGCAATTTTCACTACGAGGCTGCTGATAAATATATTCATGATCCTCCACAAAATTTCAATCAATATTTTTATTTTAATTTTAGATATAATATCACTATTGACAAAAGATTTACTATTTTGGAAGAACTCGAAATTTTTTCAATATTTTCTGATACAGTAATTGAAATTAAAAAATATAAATAAATCCCTGTCAGGATATTTATTAAATTACTATCAGGTCATTCAATGATAATTTCATCTATTCATTTTCGAAAACTAGACACTTTGTTATTTATCGCTGTTTGTATCAGTTGTGGCTTCTGACAATGAAGTTTTTACGAATAAAATTGAAAACCGTTTTAAAATCTATTTTTTCATGAACGCACATCTAATTTTGCATTAATATCCACGGAAAATGATAGAAAGTATTAATATAATTAAACCAAATTTTATTAAAGAAGAAAATTAGCTGTTTATTCGCTGATTAATAATAACAATGAAATCAATAAAATCAGAACAATGATAAATTTTGCAGTGTTTGTAGTAATTTATGTCAGTTGCACAATCATTACAATGTTTACAATCGTGCAAATACTACAATGATTGCAATTTGACAAATATTTATTTATCTCAATCTCTGTCCTAGATAAATTTTTCTTTATTTATCTTAATCCCTGAACAAATTTTTCTTTATAAGATATAAATTTTATATTTAATTAAAATATCTTATAAAGAAAAATTATTTTTAATCATCTTTTAAAAGTAACAAATCCAATCATATTTTGATAAATTTACTATATAAAAATATTTTTTATTGCACTTTCTTTCATATAATTATTAGATTGTAAATTAATCAAATTAATTATTATTGAGATTAATGCTGAATTAAAAGTATTTTCCCTAATAATGTATAACACTGAATATTGTTGGACATCTATCTTTCCTATAATTATTAGATTGTAAATTAATCAAATTAATTATTATTGAGATTAATGCTCAATTAAAAGTATTTTTCCTAATAATGTATAGCACTGAATATTGTTTGACATCTTTAAATATTAAAGATGATCAACAATATACTATCCTCAACTGTAAAATTATAGTTGAAACCATGATTTTTTTATTTTTTTTATATTGACATATAAAATTTGATAAACTTTTAAAGTGATGTTAATACTTAAATATTTATTAATACTATAACATTAAAAACTCGTCTGAAAAACACATACATGATTGAATATTAAGTGTGCTAAATCTGCAATCTATATTTTGCAAAAATGAATTAGGTGTCCTTAGACAAACAAGATCGATTTATAAACTTATAAAATAAATTGAAATAATAATTTTGAATCGTTATATTATAAAAATTAATTATATAATTCAGTTATAATCTATACTCTATATATATCTTATACAATATAATAATAAATAAATAGACAGTAAAGTTAATGCGACTGTTTACATTATAGATTAAACACTGAGAATTAACTAATTCCCAGCAATTTGTTCAGCAGACAGAAAGAAAAACAATAATACAGTGTTATCTAAAAATAACTATAGCAGTCTGAAACTAATGATCAATTATCGAATTGGTAGGAGGTCAGTCTGCATTATTGTTCTTTTAGCGGAAGTTAGACTACTTTAGGTTGGACTCTTGTTTTTATAACGATATTTATGCAATGTAGTTTTATAGATTATTTCTCTATCTTCCCTAAACTTATTTATCTAAAATTATTGTTTCTATTTAAAAAACGTGCTTGATTTATAATTTCGCATAAAAAAAAATTTAATATTACCGAAGCCAATATAAAATTGCTTATAAAAAATTAATAATTGACAGGATTGGTTTTTATAATAATTATTGATTATATTGTGTAATATATAAATCATAATTTCAGTCTGTTAAAAAATTATTAAAGTAAAAATAACTGGATATAATTAGATCAATCTTGTTTGGTTGAAGTAATAATGATGTTTTTTTAATCATTCTAAATACACATTCATCAATCATACGTCTTGCTCTAAAAACTTTATAATTAAATTTTATCATTCATTCCAACAGTATGGTCATATTTTTGGAAACAGTTTTAGTAAATATATAAAAAGAAATATTATGAAGTGTGTATTAAGAGTGTAAAGTAAAAGTAGTTATTAACAAATTTCAGTAATAAAGATAATAGTTCCTTATTTTGAAATTTAAAATCAAGAACAATAATATTATTTTTGGAATCAGTTTGATCCTCTTAATCTAAGAGTTCTTCCTTTTCTGATTAATAAATTTATTATTATTTTTCTATTATTAAGTGTGATGATAAAATTCATAAAACATTTTGCATTTTTCTAGATAATCTACGATTTTATGATTGTTAATTAAGATAATCAACAATATCATCTCGTTAAAAGATATCTATTGATTCATTTATATAGGCTAACAATATAAAAAAATATATTTCATATTATAAAGGTTTAACGTAAATAAATATCAATGATATATAGTTATACATATATTGTATAATATATGTGTTTATTTAGGATATATTGGATAGAAAAATATTAGACTATATAATTTTGAGATTAAGAGAAAAATAAACATAAAATTTTATGGATCAGAATATATCAGAAATTTTATGGATATCTTACGTTTAGTTTGTGGGACAATGTCCATTTAGAGTGAGCATTATATTCTGCACATTAATAAATATTAATGATATGTATAACTACACATGATCCATCAATTTTTATTTTTGTTCCTCTTAATCTCTAAATTATATTGTCTGATATTTTTCTATTCGATACACATAGATAGTTAGCTATATTTAAGTGTATAGCTATTAAAATGTATATATTTCCTGAATTAATGTATAAAAGATTTAACTTGATAAATATCCCTATAATTTGTTTCATTTATTTTGAAATTTTGCTATAAGTTTGCCCATTCTCTACCTAATAACTGACCCTATCAGGGGTGTGAGCGAGTGTGGTGGATAGTGTATTATCCCATCGTTTAGTATTCACCGAGTGGAAAGCGGTTTAAAACCACAAATAAAAAGAAATTTAGCAAGAGCCAAAATCATAGAAAATAGTTTTGATGGTACATTAATGTCGGCTGCATGACTGTGTGATAAAGCATTAACTTATCACTAGAAGGATTCAGGTTCAATTCCGAGTCCCACATTTCAAAATTTTTTCAGATGTTCACGCCTAGCCCGTTGAACGTCATCTTAGTAACCTGCTTAGCAACTTCTGATTGTAGAGCGGAGTAAACAGCAACGAAAAACTGACACATCAATTAGCTTAACCTATTTAAAAAGTTTTTTAAATTTCTTTCTAATAATTTTTTGAATAATTTGATTGAATTTTATAAATTTTCCATAGTGTTATTAGACTACAAATATCAACTTTGAAACAAGAGTAGTTAACCTTGTAGTATCTTATTAAAAAAGTAACGATCGTTCAAATTTTTTATGTTTCTCTAATAGTTATTGAACCATTTGTTGGATTTTATGATACAATATTCTAATAAAACATTATTTAATCATTCCAAAATAGTGAATATGTGTGGCTAGTAGAAAATTAGTTCTTTCCAGAATTGCTTGGCAAAATATGTTTTATCGTATCATCAGATCTATCATTTAAGATCACATATTAAAATAGATATAAGAGATAAGAACTATAATATTTTTTTGACAATTGTTGCAGAATGAGTAATTTAAATTTTTGTCATAATATTAATTAACATTTAAGTTATTATTATTATTATTATTCTTTTAACATTATTTTATTAATCTTTCTTATTTATGGAATAAAATTTTTCCATAAGAAATTTATCTGAAAATTTATTATAAATTTAAAAATTTATAAAATTGAGTTTTAAATGAAATTGTAAATGGATTGCAGCTTTGTAAATGCAGATATACTTCACTTTACAGCACTTTGCTTTACAGTATTTACTATTATGGCACTTTTAAATCCTGAAAAACTAAAAATATGTGACCTGGAATTAAATCCAAATCTTCCAAGATGATAAGTGAATACTTTATCAAATGGCCAAGTTTTAGCTATATTGGCAGTTAATAATAATGTAAATATGATTTTAGGCTTTTGTATCAAATATGATTTTTATTGCTTTTTTATAGCAAATGAAAAAAAGGTTGTGATTCACTTTACTGGGTAGTCTGGAATGTAACTGCCATAATTGTGAGGTATTTTTTTTATGTCCTTGATTTATGATGGAGTTTGGTTTCAAATAGCACCATTGTAAGTCGTAAATGCCAAAAATTTATAGATTTCTCATTATGAATGCTTACCAGGACATTATCTTAACAAACATAAAAACACAAAACTACTTATAATATAAATATCTACAATCAGCACAAATGAGCAGACCTAATAACTTAAAAAACTTTATTAATAAGAAACGTTTTCTTATTAATAAAGTTTTTTAAGTTATTAGGTCTGCTCATTTGTGTTGATTGTAGATATTTATATTATAAGCAAGCCTTATAGAGCAGTAGACGTAATTTATGCACAAAACTACAAGAATCAGACAAAAAACGATGCTTTTCATATGTCAGACCATTGGATCAGGGACTCAAAACCCATGGAATTGCATTGACCAATCACAGAATTAACTGATTATGTCACTTTTGTAAGTCCTCAATTTACAATGGTGATATAATCAGTTAAACTTAAGACCATTCTTAATTCAAAGCAATTATAAGTCAAGGACTACCTGTATAGTCTTATATTATTATTTGAAACTTTGTTGGAGTTATCATTAATCAAAATATTTGACTATTAGCATTGATAATTTTTCCTGGAAGTTCAGTAGTTGTAATTATATTATATATGAAAATGATTCTTTTATATCACTTTTTATCTAATGTTGTTTTCAATTTTAAAGAAAACAAAAAATAATTATCATTATAATTATATTAATTTTTTCTTGATTAGTTTTACACAATGTTTTCTACATTGGCAAATATTACATCTTATTTATGGAAAAACTCTGACAGTCATGATGATTTTTCTTCTTTTAATGATGAAGAAAACAATATAAATAATTTTAATGAATTCTGCTTATATGAAGATGAAAGGTAATTAATTTTTCTGAATGTTTTAAAAATTTTATTATGAATTGCAATAAATATTTGTTTATTCTTTTTAAGACCCAATGATGAATATATGGAAACAAATTCATTTTTTGGAACTATTACATCAATCAATCATAAAGAAAGATATGGTTTGATAAATAAGAACATTTATTTTGATTTTAAAGTAGTATATGGGGAAACAACATTTAATATTGGTGATAATGTTACTGGTAATTCTGTAAGATATAATGAGCATGATAGCTGGGTTGCTACAACAGTATTTCAAACTACTGAATGCTGGGAAACAGAAACTGATGTGAAAAATTCAAAGCCTGAAGCAGAACCTATAGAAACAACTTTGGAAGAAAAGAAAGCTGTAATTGCCACTGTTTCCCATATGGATGAAGATAAATTAATATTTAATGATACACTCCAAATAGCAACTAATGTAAGTTTGCAGATAACACTTATTTAAATATTTATTAATTTTTACTATTATTATTACTTTTAATAACTAAGCCAGTTGTTATACTTTTTGTTAACTTTATTAACTCTTTATTGCTTTAATAATTTTATGGATATGAAAATATTTTTTTTGTTACGAAACATGTTTTGTATGAAATTTGTTAATATTTTATAAAATGAAATACAAATAGGAAAAAGCTTGAAACTCCTAAATAAATAAAGTGAAAAAATTACTAATGTTCAACTAGAATAGTGGAAGAAAAATTGAAACAGCTCAATTCTAGAGAAATTAATTTTATTTAACTTCTTTATTTCATTTATCTTCTCTTATGAAAATTCTTTCCAACTGTTGGGTCATCCCTCATCAATTCATTTTTTCAGATACTGAGTTAAATATTATAAAATATATTATTATTGTTTGTTTTTACATGCATTATTGTATATGAAATATTATATTAGTTTATTTTATGAATTATTGAATGTTACTTTAAAATTCCACAGATTAGAAATCAATTTGTTTTGGAAAAGTTATGTCAACTTTTTATTTCTCCATCATTTCAGTGTAAACTATAATATTTATAATTTTTGAATGTATGAAAACCTAATTTTATGCTTTTTTATTATAGTTTGAATTTTTTAATGTATATTTCTTGTTGAAATGTGGAAACAGTAGAAGAAAACACTATTTCAGATACAAGAAATATTAAATACAAGCACTATATGCAGTAATGAAATTTTATTTTAAATTAAATGTTTTTGATCCCTATTGGATCCTCCTCAGCTTCTAATGGAACATAGTTTAAAAATTCAATAAATTTTTATACATCGTTCTAGTTATTGCATCATTATTTACAGAAAAAGTTACAAATAATTCAGAGTAACAAAATTAAATTTACTGTTTTTAATCAATTAATCAAGAAAGATATATTTTTGTTTTTATGGTAATACCGTGTCGGTATTACCATAAAAACAAAAATAAAAACACACACAGGTTTCTGTTGTTTATTTTTGCAATAAGAGATACATATATAATAAGAGATACATATTATAAATAAATTATTAAACATGGACATATTGAGAAAAATGACAATAAATTCAATATTAAAAGTTTATAACTTATGAGTAATTCCATAACTCCACACATTGGAGAATGACATACTAGCTTGTTCATTTAGGACGTTTGTGTGTAGTCTTCTTTCTGCCATAACTAATGATTCCTGAAGGTATACATTCTTTGCTCAAAACCTGTCCTTATGATTTCTGCTTCTTCCCAATTTATGTCCAGATCATATTCATAAAACCTTTTAACCAGAGATGTATTTAATCAGGTGTTCATAATATCTTGCTGATGCTCATTGATCCTTTGCAAGAGATTTCTATTCGTTACCTCGATATACTTTTGCTGTTTTTTTTGTTTTCTTCAAACAAGCAAGAAGAATATTGGGGTAATGACTAGAAATCTCTCGCAAAGGATCAACGAGCATCAACAAGATATTATGAACACCTGTTTAAATACATCTTTGGCTAAAAGGTTTTGTGAATATGATCTGGACATAAATTGGGAAGAAGCAGAAATCATAGGGATAGGCTTTGAGCAAAGAACGCATACCTTCAGGAATTATTAGTTGTGGCAGAAAGGAGACTACACACTAACGTCCTAAATAACAAGCTAGTATGTCATTCGCCAATGTGTGGGGTTATGAAATTACCAATAAGTTATAAACTTTTAATATTGAATTTATTGTTATTTTTTGTCAAAATATCCATGTTTAATAATTTATTTATAACTAGTAAACCTATTGCAGCTACGCCAGGAATAAAAAAAAAAGATGTCAGTGATCGATGAGTGATTTTATAATTTAATTTCAAAATTTAATCTATGAATAGATTAATTATGAGTAATTCCAGAATTTTCTGTTGAATTTAATTAAATACTCCACTGGGACTAAAGTTTTTCGCCAGAGGCTGAGAGACGTTGCCGGGCCCAAGGGAAAAATTTATATGGGCTCCAAATAATTTTAGAGTTATAAGGTTGGGGCAGTTTATTACTCTTGTTCGGACTTTAATTTTCAATACTGTCTTTCTACGGCTAATTGGTACATAAAAACAAATTGTGGGCTAACATGCGACCCCTCTTGAATCCCGAGCCGGGAAATTTTACCACGTCATCACTCTCCTCTCATTGGCTTTGTTTTCTCTGCTCGTTTGAAAATGTATCTGCCTCGAGGCACACTGCCATGAATCCCACTTAATCTTTGTTGACGTCATTAGACATTCTGACCGCTGGCAAATGACCGTACGGTTTAAAAACAGAAAAGGTATTTTGCTTGCTCAAAGGTGTGATCTCAGTACATGGCAATTCTGAAACCATAAAAAGACCATTTCCATTTGGAAATGGTCTTTCAACCATTTCCATTTTATTGAAAAAATGAAACCATTCATTTTTTCAATAAAATGAAAGATTTTGTGAATTAATGCAAAATTATAATTCAACAGATATTGTAATGATGTCATAAATACGATTGAAAATATTTATTTCATTTTTATGTATGAATCTCTCAAGTAATAAATATAATCAAATATTTTTGTAATGTGTAAGTATAGAAAAATAACAGCAAGGCCTTTGAGAGTATTTACAAATAAAAGTGTAATCTATCTGGATTTGAAATCTTCTTGCACCCAATTTATTTTTATATTTTTCTTGCCTATTACACATTTTATTTGCATGTTTATTACTATCCGTTAGTCTTAGTGATGATCAATGTACACGTGGTTATCGTCGTTGCTTGGAGAACGATAATGGCCTATTGTCTTTGTGAGAATTTATACAAATACAACTCTAATTTTGACACGTGATTTCAGATTGGTATGTTGACTAAAGGAGGACTCTTTGAAAAATTTTATAATCAACTTATTTCGTCTACAGGGTTATGCCAACAACGCAGGCTGAACTCACACGTACCACAGCAGAACCATACCACGACCACAAAACTGAGGTCGATTTGTGGACAGTCATGAATTATAATTATACTAATATGGCGGCCGGATGGCCGAGTGATATGCTGTCAGTGTGCCATGCAGGAGGACCTGGGTCTGATCCCGGAATTTTTCGGGGTACTGGGCCCGGCCCAGTGATCCCCATCCTTCACCATCCGGCCCCTCTCCACGGGTGTGGATGAAGCCTGTGGTTGGAACTGGCCCCGCCCCCTTAGTAATTTCCCTGATTGGAAAGGGGGCGTAAAAAAAATTATGTTAATATAGAAACGCATAATCTAATACACACTGACCACTAACTGAAGTTAGTTTCAACTGTTGTCGCAGTGCGTAGTCCGTGTGAGTTAGATTATGCGTTTCTATATTAATACAATTATAATTCACGACCGTCCACAAACCCACCGCAGTTTTGTGGTTGTGGTGTAGTTCTGCTATGGTACATGTGAGTTCAGCCTTAAACTGATTTAAGATCACTTATTCACTTATTAAATGGACGTCATTAAAATGATAGTACAGGTTAGAAAGAGAAAATTCAGTTTTTCTGCATGATGTGACAACATGGAGGATGTAAAGCCATTCACATACATTACTATTGGTATAATTGCAATGATTATAAAGCCGACAAAAGTAGTTTTTTCTTTTGCATATTTTATGGCCCCTTTCCAATCAGGAAGGATTACTAAGGGGGCGGGACCAGTTCCAACCACGGGCTGCACCCACACTCGTGGAGAGGGGCCAGATGATGAAGGACGGGGATCACCTGGCTGGGCCCAGTATCCCAGAAAAATCCAGGACATGAACCCGGGTCCTCCTGTGTGGCACACCGACAGCATTACCACTCGACCATATGGCCGCCTGACAAAAGTAGTACGAAACGAAAGAGACAACCTGTAAGGTTACATTATCTCCTATAATATAAAATTAACAATTTTAAGTCTTACATGTTTAGTGTATTATTAGAATAATTTTATTTTCTAATATGCAATAATTTAATTTTCAATAGATATCTTGCCCATGGAAAGTCTCAAAGAATATTAGCACTAGAATATAGACTTGGGAGATCAACTGTGTGCAAAATCATGAAAAAACCTTACAGGCCATTTGGAAAATTTTAGGACCTGAATTTTTTAAGGTAAATTAATTTAAGAAAAAATTGTTAGTTATGTAATAATTTTGTTTTTGTATGAAATACTATAACTAATTTATAAATATTTCCTTTCCAGGTACCAAATAAAAGCATGTGGGAATTGATATCACTTGATTTTTTAAAATTATTGCATATTCCAAATTGTTTAGGAGTGATTGATGGCAGGCACGAAGTTATGCAAGCACTCCAAAATCAAGGGTCAATGTTTTACAATTATAAAGGAACACACAGCATAGCTTTACTCGGTGTATGAGATGCACACTATAAGATTTACGATAGTTGATGTGGGGGCAGCTGGCCATCAAAGTGACGGTGGAGTATTTTCTGTATCTGCATTTGGAAAACTCCTAAAAACTGGAAAGATGGACATTCCAGACTCATCTTGTTTGTTTTATTTTAATGTTATGGCTCCCTACGTATTTGTAGGTGATGAAGCTTTTCTGCTTCAAAAAAATTTAATGTGCCCTTATCCCAGATATGCATTGGATCATTCAAAATGTATTTGTAATTACCATTATTCATGTGCTCTTAGAGTTATTGAAAATGCATTTGGGATACTGACTGCATGATGGTGCATTTTCTGTCAACCAATAATAACAAATGTAGAAACAGTTGAGCTATATTAGCAACAGTGTGTTTGCATAATTTTTTAAGAACCCTTGACATGGCTGATAGAGAAGGTCAATGCTTGTACTGTCCTGCAGCATTTCATGACAATGAAGATACCTAAGGAGTTGTTCATCATAGTGCATGAAGAAATGAAATAACCAACCAAGATGCATTATGCAACATGGCAGGAAGCTTTGGAAGCAACCACTCAGGACAGTTACCCAATTCTTTTCATTACACATTATGCAATTATTTTAATTCTGCAGAAGGAGCACTTCCTTGGCAGCATATTGTTGTAAATCAAACTGAATAAGATTCATAAATTTTTCTTAAAATATTTTGTGTAGAGTATTTAATTAAATAAATACTGTAGTCTCAAATTCTAAACATATTTCTAAGTCTAATGTTTCTGTAATGTTTGTTTCACTTCATTTAAAGAATTTAACAAAAAAAAAAAATGTTTAGTTTGCAATTTTATCCTAATTATGTATTAATTTTTTCAGAAAGCAAATAAAACAATTTACTTTAATTCATATGTTTTATTATTTATTGCACATAATAACATATATACATATTGAATAAAAATTATTCTGTTTCCGTAAAAACAGATAGCAGTTTAATTTTGGTTAGGGCTTGCCTATCACTTTGTACCATTCTCAGCATAGGTGCCGAAGACGAGAAACATTTCACAATCATCCATTTTTAGTTATGATTCAGCACATTTCTTTCTGGTTTGTTTTATTAAATTCAGCATTTCTTCCACATCATTCATCTTTTTATTAGCTAAACATGAGCAATTAAATAATTATCAACTGCTGTTAAATATACAATGTTTGCATTTTTCCCAAAGCTATATAATTACTACTAACCTGATGATGCCTCTGATAAATGTAGCATTTCTTCTGAATCATTCCTCTTCTTAGCTATATATGAGTAATTAAATAAATCTTATCAATTGTTTTTCAGATATGCAATTCATTTTTCTACAAGTTACAGGTAATTACTAACCTGATGATGACTGTGACATAGGTAGTATAAATTCATTATTTTCTTTTTCAAAATGCTCATTTAAGCTGTCAGACAATATTGTTTTTTCTATATATCTGTTTCAACTATATAAAAGTATACATTATGTATAGTATTAATATATATGAACACAATGCAGTTGTGTTAACATTTATAATTTTTTTAAGTTTAATATTAGTTATTACCAATCTCTATTTCATTTCCTTCTTCATTGATGAAATTACTCAGGTTTCCTAATATTCTATAATCAAAAATAAAAATCATCAAATTTAAAAAAAAAAAAA
>AYEL01059687.1:0-36548 GCA_000484575.1 Olivierus martensii | reverse complement strand
ATTAAAGAAAATACTATTAATTTTCATTTTGAATCAAGAAAAATTAAAAAAAAAAACACACTAATTTGTCTTTTTAAACGAATGAAATTAATTTTTATTAATTTGATTAGTTTTCGTGAATGTTTATTAATTATTAAACAAACGAAAATTTATTTCCATAATAAATTTTAATTTAATTTAATGTATCTCATGAAATAAAAAAATATATTTTAACAAATCAGATTAGTCTCAAAACATTAATCTGATTTTACTGAAGGTTGAAAAAAAAATAATAGCTTAATAAAATAATTAAATATCTGAATAGTTATACTACGAAAGTGAAATTGTTAAACAGATTCATTAATTTAATTAATATTATTTCCACTAAAATAAAATGATTAATTTTCTGCATAATTTTTTTAAAACAGAATCTCCATAAAACATTTTTCGAGGTAAAGGAATTTTTTTTTTTTTATAGATTTAAAGGAATGACCACAGTGGTCAAATTGTTCTTTGGTACTATCAATGTGGCTCTGTATCATGAAAGCCAATAATTAATATATTTGTAATTTTGTCGTTTATTGTAAAAAGTAGAAGCAGCTATACGATATAAAGCATGTGAAATATATAATAAATAATTTTTGAAACCATTGTTTAGATTACTCGAAAAAATTTGATGCGATTCTCATTAACCCAGAAAGAAGATAATTGTGGCTCTCAAGTATTTGAGATTCTCCTATGTGGCTCGTAGTGACATAAGTTTGACCACTTCTTATATATAAACTTAAAAAAATTTTTTTAACTTATTTTCGGAAGAAAAGAGGGCTTATGAGATCACCATATTGGCTATCTGTTGCATGCCTTCAATAATAAATTTTGAATTACAATAATAAATAGATTTTTCATGAAATTAATAGATGTGATGATCAGAAATGACTTCGAAGCCTCATAATACAACGTCAATCATGGAGAAAATTAAAACGTCTGAGATAATCTATTTGTAAATCTTGAATTAATTAATTGATTTTTATAAAAATTTTAGAAGGTCCGAATAATTAAAGTTGATATTGATGATATATTAACTAAACATTTTAGCGGTTCCAAAAATTATTTGGAATAAAGTTCCAAATAATTTTTGGAACCGCCGTTTTTTTATATACTGGTAGTTGAAAATGATAAAATGGAGACTGTTCAAATTTTGAAGTTTCCAATAATAATTACTTAACTACAATACTTTAATATGCGATAAATTTTTATGACGTTCAACAAAAAATGTGCCACTGAAATGAATTTGATGATGCATATTTTAATCCGACATTCTTTAATTTAATTATTCCAAAATAATGTAATAATTAAATTATATCAAAAATGTTTGGAAAGTAGATTAAAAAGTTTTTCAGAACTGTTTGTTATAATTATTTAAAAAATTTATGCTAAGATAAATAATTTACAAAGATGGCAGTTTAATAAATTTAAAAAGTAATAGGAAGTAATATTTATATCACTTTCACTTATATTATCTGTTAAATAAACTATTTTTTTAATAAAGAACTATATTTAATCTATATTAGTGCTAATCAGTTATTTTAACAGTGTAAAATTTAAACTGATAAAAAATTAATTAATATTTATTTTTATTAAAATATAGAAGTAATAAATCTCGTGAAACATCTTTAAATATTTATCTGGCATTAAACAAAATTATTTTTTAAAGCACATTAATTAACGATTCTTAAATAAACCATAAAATTCAATATCTTATTAATTAATTGAATTATTAATAAATCTCGTGAAACATCTTTAAATATTTATCTGGCATTAAACAAAATTATTTTTTATAGTACATTAATTAACGATTCTTAAATAAACCATAAAATTTAATATCTTATTAATTAATTGATAAATTCTTATAGAATCTATTCATTCTAACTTCAGACTGTGGGCTTATTAAATATATTGTTATCGAACTTATTTTTGAATATGCAGGATTAATAGGAAAAAAATCTATATTTCGGTTACCGTTTTAGTATTTTTAGTCAACTAAAATTACAGCTTTTATATTAATTTAATTTTAGAAATATCTTAATTGTGTCACCAGTTTGTTAAAAGTTTTAACTAATTCTTATGCTTAACGATAAGCTATATTTCAAGAGTATTTTTAATATTAATGAATCTAATTCTTGCCAATTAAACTCATAAAATAAACGAATATTAAATAAAAATAAAAATTACTGATGAACTAAATGCTGTAAAATTAATTTCTGATCATTTATTTCAGGGTTTAATTTTTTTTATTACATATTTCTTTTGTAAGAAGTTTCCACGAGTATTTCAAATGAAAAATCCATTGAATAAATTATAATAAAATCAATAAAATTTAAATAAAACTTATCAGTACTCAATTAGCAATGAAATGATCATGGATATATTACACATCCATGGAAATGATATACCAGGGGTGGCCAACTTGTTTGTCACTAAGATCGACTTTATATGTTAACAGTGAGTTCGCGATCTATCTTCGAAATTCTTCGTTTGATGGTGACAGTAGAGATGGTTAAAACCACATATCCCAAAACGAGATATCCGGCAGCGGCGACGGTGTTTTTTCCTTTTACTTACTCATAAATCTCAAACACAATACTTCACTTCAACTCTCACAACTGTCAATTCATAGGCGCCATGTCGGCATCGTCAGCGAATTTAGAATTTTGGCTAAATCTCTGCTGCTACCGGCTATTCTGTTTTGGCCTTATTTAGCAATAAAGCAAACTGGTTTAGTTGTCTAGAGAAGGCACTATACAGTAAGAGAGTCATCCGATAACTTACGAAGATCGACTACAAATTGTCCCGCGATCGACCCTGTTGGCCACCCCTGTGATATACAATACAATACAGTAAAACCTCGATTTTACGATTCTATAGGGGGCAAGACTAGTCCGTAAAATCGAAGTAAAATTTTTTTATAAACATTAATTAGCATTTTCAACATAACTGTACTAATTAATGTGACTTACGCCTAAAAACTGTATTATTTTACATAGAGTATTTTAAATTAAATTAAATTACCTACATACATGTATATTAAATTTAGGTAAGTTGTTAAAATAAAAATGACGCATTCTGCAATAAATGAGTGCTTTATTTTACAAATGCTGGATGTAGCTATACTGTAGACAGTTTATGCAAATATTGTATTATTATTATTTATTTTATTTTTTGGGATGGTGTCCGTAAAATCCGAAGTCCTTAAAATCGAGGTCTGTAAAATCGAGGTTTTACTGTATTACCATTTCTATGATCGTAAGTTTAGCATCGAAAGAGATGAAAATACAGAAACATCTTGCATAATGCGGTTTTGAACAACGCAGTTTTTATTATTACCAGGAAGGTTGATTATTACCAAGACTATTATATCATACATATTTACATTGGCAACACTGATCGGTGACCCCCAAGCGCTGCAGATGACAGTCGAGAGACTCGTTTATGCAGTAATTTTTTGATTGGTTCTCATGTAGATACGTTCTTTCCCAGATGCAAATATTGTATTATTATTATTTATTTTATTTTTTGGGATGATGTCCGTAAAATCCGGAAGTCCTTAAAATCTAGGTCTGTAAAATCGAGGTTTTACTGTATTACCATTTCTATGATCGTAAGTTTAGCATCGAAAGAGATGAAAATACAGAAACATCTTGCATAATGCGGTTTTGAACAACGCAGTTTTTATTATTACCAGGAAGGTTGATTATTACCAAGACTATTATATCATACATATTTACATTGGCAACACTGATCGGTGACCCCCAAGCGCTGCAGATGACAGTCGAGAGACTCGTTTATGCAGTAATTTTTTGATTGGTTCTCATGTAGATACGTTCTTTCCCAATGGCATTTTATTATTTACGTTAATATTAGTATTTAATATTCTTTTACTATTTTAGTATGGGTGAAAAGAAACAGAACAAAGCAGACACTATAGGAGTAACAAAAAAAAAAAAAACGCAAATGGTTGAGACCTATGTTTTGACATTAGAGAAGAAACTTGAAATTATAAAATATCACGAGAATGGCGCTTTGTTTGGTAAAATAGTACGTGAGAATTCAATGAAAGAGTCCTAATGTTTTGTACAACTTTTATATTAGGCCTAGTTTAAAATGATTTTCTTTGTTATTTAGTTAATAAAAATAAATATATATTTTTCATATTTAAACATTTTTTATTATCCCAAATCTTTGTAATAAAAACAAATTGCATTGAAATCCATTATAAACAGACATCGAACAACGCGATTTTGTATAGCACGGACGCTCCTTCGAACCAATTAACCACGCTATAGTTAGAAATTCTATAAATATTAATATGTCTTAAATTAAATTTTATAAAACAGTTTATGATTTAAATAAGTAAATAAACTTAAAACGTCAAAAATTTTTTACAAAAAAATGAGCGTTTATTTTTTTATCTATAATTTTTTCAAAGATTAATTGTTTTCAATTAGAATTCTTGCATAATTTTCTTTTAAAATTCGTTTTTGTGTTTTTAAAAATGCGAATATGTCTCGGTCATTCGTAGATTTAAATTTAATTTGCATATTTGCTCTAGAAATGCTTCACATCCCTCAAGAACCAATTAAAGAGCATTAGTGTTTGATTCAGAATTTGATATCATTTTCATTAATATAATATCTAATGGAATAGTTATTTCGAAAAGGTCGAAATTTATTATGCCGAAAATTCATTCCACATTAATTAAAATAACTAATCTTACCTTTATTTACAAGAAACTTCATATCTCTACTAATGCCTATCAAAGTTGAATGATTGATGATTACTGCAGAATTTCTGGTTAAAACGGTAACATTATTGTGGCATGATCCTATGAAATTAAACATCACTGAGGATAGAAAGCCATTAATCATTTCTATCTCGGCATTTAATTCAATTCAATTCTTCGTTTACTTTCAACCAGCTGATATAAATTAATATTGATTGGTCACCCTAAGCATGTCATTATGCATAGCAATTTTTTTTTAAATTGCCAGTAAAAACTGAACTCTCCATTTTTGCTCCGACTGATAGAAGACAGAAAAATTTTGGAAAATATTTCAAATTTATATTTTTGTAAGATATCTTGTGTAAACTAGTAAGTTTCGTGAAAATTTTTTTATAAATTTTTGATTAAAACTGCAAAAACATGTACTGAAACTATAATCAATTTTCTAAATTTTTGCATAAAATTTATTTTAAACTGAGCTGCACTATTTCTTTGTCATTTATTTTTATTGATTTTATTAGTATATACCAGTGCTTCTTAAACTATGACCCCAAATGGGGTAGTTAAAATTAAATTCAAACATTTGAATTTCAGTTTATATGTAATTTCACAAACGCACAATATTTAATGTATGACAACGTATGTATTTTCAGTATAGTTGGTTGATTGTGTTCATCTTAATAAGTGTATAAACGATTTATGTACTTGTATGTTTTATTTCATATTTAATACCTAAGGTCGCGAAAAATCTCGTGATGAAAAATGGGGTCATGAATGAAAAAGTTTAAGAAGCACTGATATATATATCAATGGTGTTCAACTTTTTTCTATGCAATATACTTTTCTATACTAAATTATTCGGCGATCCACTATACTCTCTTATATAGATCATGTTCCCCAACCTCATATCTGATTACTCACAATTATGCAGTTAAATGTGCTCACTCACTTCGGAAGACCCACTCTCCCAGCCATAAAAACTTTATTTGTGTATTTAAAAATTTATTTATCACTATTAATTATTTTAATACAACAAATAAAACAAATATATTGAATAAAATATATTTATTTCTCTAGTTTGGAAAACCAAGCAACAGATTGATTACAAACTCACAACTTGCAAGAAATGCTGGTTATTAAAAAAAGTTAATGTGAAATTTGGCATTGTTTGGACCTCGCAATATTTTCATAGTCAGGTTGATATGAAGAAGTGGCTAATTGCAATGTTGTTTTTGTAAGTAAGGAGGACTAAACAAGAAATCGATCAAAAATCGCTCCGCGATCGATGGTATATAAGTTCTGTGTATCTATGAATATTTTTGGTTTGCATTGAATAATAAAAGATGCTAATAAAAATATACAGGGTGGCCATAAAATAACGGGAGTGTTCAGAGATCTCTAGCGCATCATGTATTGGACGAAACGTAACAAAATTTGATGGATGTACACAATGGATATGCGGTTTCGATTTCGAAAGAAAAAATTTAGTATCAAAAGTCGCCGACAGGGGGTATTGTGGCGCTGCAGAAATGTAGAATATGTGATTAAGGAATGTGTAATCGCCAAATAAGACAGTACACATCAAGTTTCTGAATAATACTTGCCAATATTTATTGTTAATTACACGAGGTTCAATATGACCATTCAGATATTCCAAGAACTGCATGTGACTCACGACATCTTCCACGGCGACGCGCAATATTTCAGCGTAGAAGATATGCGCAGCATGCAGTTCTTAGAACGTCTGAATGGTGGTCATATTGAACCTCATGTGTAATTAACAATAAATGCTGGCATATATTGTTTAGAAACTTGATGTGTACTGTCTCATTTGGCGATCATACATTCTACACTTTTGCAGCGCCACAATATCCCTTGTTGGCGACTTTTGGTACTAAATTTTTTCCTTTCGCAATAAATGCTGGCATATATTGTTTAGAAACTTGATGTGTACTGTCTCATTTGGCGATCACACATTCTACACTTTTGCAGCACCACAATATCCCTTGTTGGCGACTTTTGGTACTAAATTTTTTCCTTTCAAAATCGAAACCGCATGTTCCACTGTGTACGTCCACCAAAATTTGTTGCATTTCGTCCAATATATGACGCGCTAGAGAGCTCTGAACACCTCACGTTATTTTATAGCCACCCTGTATAATACCGTACAAAATTTTGAAGCTAATTTAAATTATTACTATATCTTAATTTAAGACGTTTTTTGTTTTTGGAACAACTGAACAATATACAACTGAACTATAGGAAAGATTTTAAAAAATTATAATTATGTCGACCATTTTTTGAAGCAAATATTCAGAAATAACATATACAGGAAAACCTGTGCTAGGTGGCCAGCTTTCAGCGGCTGAGATTGTGGCCACCAAGCACAGTTAGCTACAAATTTCTTTATTAAGCATCAAAGTTTAAAATACAAAGTTTATGATATAGTTTCATATTGTTAATTAAGTCTAAGGAAATAAATCCCTAATTAATATCTGTTTCCGGGATTTTTTCACTTTAGAATGCTCAGCTGATAGAAGAACTATAGCCCATCTGGCATTTCTGATCAAAACACGATTTGCTGACCATATAATAGATGTTGCATACAAGGTGGCGAAATTAAATATCATTGGCCATGGCCACGGAAACAGATGGCCATTTTACAGTTTAAAAATCCCGCAATATGCTTGGGCTGATATTTACGTAGCCACGGCTTGCAAGTTGGCCTCCTAGCTCAGGTGGCGACTAGCACAGGTTTTCCTGTATTACACAAAGTAAATACTTCATTTTTCATTTTTGAAAGAAATAAAATTTATTTAATAATGCTGTATGACAGCTAGGATTAGATTATATGAATTTTTATAGGATATTACGGTATTTATTAAGATAAATTGTTGTCTGCAAAATATTTTTATGATCATTTTATATAAAATACGACATAGAGTATATTACTTAAAAATTTTCTATAAATATTATTTAAAACATTTGTTTAAAATTCAATAGCATTATCATCATCTTACCGACATTTTCTTCAGCTAGTAAATTATTAATTTACTAACTTTAATTAATTATATCTATTAACATCATTAAATTATGGAATCCATTACTGATTGTTTTAATTATTCATAAGAAATTATAAATGCGTGGAGAGTGATGATATAAATATTACATTAAGTCCAAATTTTGCTATAAATTTAATGGTTTAAAGAGATCGGGAAGTATAAAGTTAAAAAACAATTAACAACATAAATGGCTTATTGGATATCATGTTGCCCGCACTTTGCTATAAGAATACTGTACTCTACTTTTATTCATCTTAAAAATTCCAACTCATCTATCATTTCTACATTATTATGGAGAATGATAAAAAATAACGAGACTGTATACTTTTTATATAATAATTAATTTATGATAAATGGCGCGAAACAATGGCATTCATGGAATGATGTATATTGATGGGATCGATATATTGATAGGTTCATATTATAAGAAATAATTATTAATAACATGAGATCATGTCAAATTATTTTTCATTTTAATTTTCGGCATGAACATGGATCTTAAATTCACATGTAATCAAATAGAAGTGAGAACGAAGTGATCAAACAAAGAGAAACAAGGAAAGATATCCATTAGTTTGTTTATATAAGAAATCAAGTTATGTTATAAGAGTATAAATTGGAAGGCAGCATATTTATAAATTTGATCATGAGAAAGCCGAAAAATTAATAATTTTGCACCATTGAATAGTCATTTCTCAGTAGATATTCAATTGACAATAAGGGCAGCTTTATCATTCCAAAACTATTTTCTATCGCATGTGGATACTTCAAAATGAAAACTTTTCAAATATGTTCAGCATTGAATAATAATGACAAAGCATTCTGGCGTGCCAAGAAGCGAAATCAAATAATAAAACTATTGAACTGAATGTCAACTGAACTATCCACAAGCTAGTTCTTGTTATTAATTATTGTACAATGATAAAAAAATATCTATCAAATGAAAATCTACCTGATATCCTTCAGAGATTTCTGATTTCTCCACTTATCTGAGGAATCGATCTACATCATACTACTGAATTGTTTATCAGGTAAAATGAGAACTGCTGAATACTACATTATCTCAGTTTGATACAAATAACGGTGAAGAATGTTTTCTATAAGAAAAGAAGAAATCCAATATAAATTTTATACTTTGATTCAAAATAAAGGTTAGAACAAAATCTTCATTTGATTTATGTTAATTTATTTCAATGAGTTATTATCTATTTATAAGGTATAAATAGACGTAAGATTACTTTCCCTCTATAAAAGTTACCATTTATTCATTTCAAGTTTGATATTTTTGACAGGGAATATTTTTTTGCAAAATTCATGAGACTTATTCCAATTTTTTTATTCCAAAAATTGGATAGAAAAGATAAATTTGACAGACTAATACTGATATAAAAATTCGTTAAATAAAAGAACTCTTAACTGAGATTTTATTGGAAAATAATATCTATTACAAAACAGTAATAAATATAAAAGAAAATAAATAAATAAACTGAGAAAATGAGATTTGTACTACAATTTTAGAAGCAGTTACTTAGCTGATGTTATTTTTTCTTTTCAAAATGCGTAAAAAAATATTAAAAATATATCTGCTTGAAATTAAGACACGTAATTTTATCATACTGTATGTAAATTCCTAAAAATATTATAACTCCTGCAAATCAGTTTTGTTAACAAATAAACTTTGAGATGAAGTGAAGCCGAACAATCAAAACTTTTAATTTTTAGCACTCAGAAAGATTCTTAAAGGTTGCAATTGTTTCCACAAGAATTCTAAAATAATAAATTAAATTAAAGATTTTTAGCCTACTTTCTGAAGGAAAAGGAGAATTATAAGATCATCATGTTTGTTGTCTAGTGCAAAAAGTTGATTATCAATCGGCAGGAGGATATAAAATGGCGGCTGAATGCAGTACTCTATCTATCTAAAGACTTTATTTCGAGATAACGCTTTGCGCCATCTCGTGACAATAATATAAAAGAAAAATCTTAATAAACTTTATTACAAGAGAACTTCAAAAGATTAATCTATACAGTTAATTAATGTTGCTTTAAATTCAACTTTAATGACTTCTCCATTACTTTTTAAATTTTATAAAAATCAATCAAATAGTTAAAAAATTTTTGGAAAGAACGTTCGACATTCTAAAAGGCTAATGACTTCTCCATTACTTTTTAAATTTTATAAAAATCAATCAAATAGTTAAAAAATTATTGGAAAGAACGTTCGCCATTCTAAAAATATTACAGTTAATGGTTAATTGATGTATCACTGCGATCAGCATTCAACGATATAATCATCATTCTAGATTTCATAAAAATCCAATGATTAATTCAGACTATATTTAGAGAATATTTCATAAGTTTGAACGTCCGCCATTTTTAAATAATGAAAGCTCTAAGATTACTTTTAATGATAGAATACAGTGGTGCCTCGCAATTCGACACTAATCTGTCGCCGAAGTAATGTCGAATTGAGAAACTGTCGAATTGCGGGACGATATTTCCCATATAAGACTATGTAAAATAGAATAATTCGTTATCGGTCCCCATCCCATTCCCCTAACGAGTGAGGTGAGAGAGATACACTATATTATTTACTTTATTATATGTGTTTTACTATTGTAGAACACATTAAATTACAAAATACGCTATTTTATACACAACACAATTTATTAACCCTTGGATGTTGGAATAAAGTCTTCCAGCAGATACTCTAGCACCCATAATCTTCTCACTCTGTTGCAAAACGTTGTAACAGTTTTTCTATGAACCCCATAATCTTCTGTGTTGCAAAACGTTACCACAGTTGTCCTAGAAACATCATACTCGAGTTACATTTTAATTGTTCTACCTTTCTGCACTTTATCTACATTTTTTTTTTACATTTTAATTGTTCTACCTTTCTGCACTTTATCTACAATTTTTTTTCGACATTTTAATTGTTCTATCTTTCTGCACTTTATCTACAATTTTTTTCTTGGTCTCTTTGCTCAATCGAGTGTTCGTCTTTTCGGAATTATTCCTCTAGTAAATTTTCTTTGAACCCATCCTTACATTTCATTCAAAAAAATAATAATAATTAAATTTTTTACTTTCTGAAAAATGTAGAATTGAAAATTAACATAAATAACACTGGCAAACACCAAAGCGGCCCAAAAAGAACTGACAAATAGCAAATGACATCACATAATTCCATGCATGCGCCAACCCGCGAAACTCAAATGTCGAATTGCGGGACGTCGAATTGCGAGCAGCACTGTATTATTAAGTTTAATGAAAATCTTCTCATTTGTCCAAAAATCATTAATTGGAAACACCCAGACATATAGATAGCATGATCTTATGTCTTTTTTTTTAAAGTTGGCTAATTATCCAACTTAATTTCATATGACTGCTCATATATTGATCTCATATTTATAAAGACAACAGTGATAGCAGCGCATTCATCAAGCGAATTTTTTATATATTTATATATGAGCCGCTCACTTGCCAAATCGTTAACTCTACAAAACGAAAAGTAGAGAAAAATGATAAAATACTTCCGATCTAACTCCACAAAACAAAAAGTAGAGAAAAATGATAAAATAATATACTCCACAAAACAAAAAGTAGAGAAAAATGATAAAATAATATAAATTACTTTTTAAAATTCCCTTTAAAATATAAATTCAAATAAACATTGTAGAACGTATTATTACAGGTGCAGCTTTTATCTAACGACTTATAAATGCATAATATATTATTACAGATGTAGCTTTTATCTAGCAATATATAAAATGCATAAGATAGTATATCCTTGAAGTAATCGTTATTTTTATCACAATTTTTGTGTAACTGATGGAGTTAATCGATTTGGCAAAGTGAAAATAAAAATAATAATAATAATAATAATAATACTATCGAATACAATCTTGAAAATATTTTTAAAAAATAAGTTAATGCAGTGTATATTTCAAATGTTAAACAAAAGTTTCGTTGCTAGACAATGTCAGAGCATTGCCAGAACGAAGTCGAACGCAAAGATTTAAGGTTAGTTCCCACTATCCGCCGCGAAAAGCGAAACGGTCAAACACGGTCGCAGATAAACGCGGAGGCAATTCCGCTTGCGGATTTCCACAGTCGCGGTAAGCTTCGCTTTCCCCAAGACTCTTAATGCCGTTCCCATGATTCATTTCGTGTAAAACAAAATGGATGCTAAGCAACGAAAGGCACTCACTATTTACGAAATGATGTTAATAGCTTCAGTAAATAAGGAAACAAAAATCGAGGAAGGGAAAATCTGGATCGAAAATATTTATAAGAGAAATACGAACAATGTTTCTATGCAACTTTCACAGATGAAATTTAATAACAAAGAATCCTGTCATCTTGACTGTTAAGATTGCCAACAATTCAACGCCGCAACAATGTTTCTATGCAACTTTCACAGATGAAATTTAATAACAAAGAATCCTGTCATCTTTACTGTTAAGAATGCCAACAATTCAACGTCGCAAAATGCATGGATTACTTTGGTGGATGTTATCTCGACGGATTTTACCGTAGCGGAAAAGTTGAATCCATCTAGACATTGGACGGCAGCGATTTTTAGGCCGCGGTATGACGTCAAAACCGCGCTGCTTTCGTCAAGTGCGTATTTTTCGTCTTTACCGTAGCGGAAAAGTTGAATCCATCTAGACATTGGACGGCAGCGATTTTTAGGCCGTGGTATGACGTCAAAACCGCGCTGCTTTCGTCAAGTGCGTATTTTTCGCCGCGGTTCCGTGCTAGTAGGAATCAACTTTTAGATGCAGTCGTCGAGTTATGGTCGCAGCAGTCTCATTATTTTTGTATTTAATCATCTTTTACTTTGTTTAATATATCCAACATGTAAATAATAAATTATCTGTATTAATTTATAAATTTTGATTAAGAAAATCGAATTAAAAATATATTTGGAATAAATTTAGGAATTTATATTGTAATTAGATATTTGTACCTAAATTTCTATTTCAATTTTATTAATTTAAATTATTTTTTTAATTATTTCAATTAAACACGAATTATATTTCAAACTTTTTAGAGAAATATAAAAAAAACATTTATTTATTAAGTGTGAAGGTTTAAGATGTGATTAAAGATAATAAATACGATCTGTACATTATTATTCAAATTATACATATATAAATACACGTATTTATAAAAAAAACACAAATTACTTAATTGCAAAGTAATTAAATGGTAATTATTAACTTAATGATACATTGGACCGGACGACGGTGCGCGCTTGTCTTGGCTACCAAGGCATTGGAGCGGAAAACGTAAATACACGTATTTATAAAAAAAAAAACACAAATTATTTAATTGCAAAGTAATTAAATGGTAATTATTAACTTAATGATGATTAACCAAATTGAAACAAGAAAATCTATCAACAATTGTTTCTTCTCTGGACCTTCCAAAATAATTTTACAAATAACAAAATTTAAAAAAGTTAATTGCTTCTATGGAATTTATTTTTACATTTAAACATTAATTCTTTTTGAAAGTGAACTTAACATATATAATTAAAAATAAATACTATTTACTATTCATGGAAACTATTCCGATATTAAATTGTATAGAAAATTTCTGTAATAATTATATTTAATGATAATCCCATCAAAAACATCTCATAACATATCCAAATTTTAGCTTTCTAGATCGGAGGGAAATACTCAAATTTATCCAGACAGATATACACATAGACTACATACATACATTGTTCGTAAAGATCATGTAGTATACAACTACAATAAATATCAAGAGATACGGCAGTGACTCTAAGCCAAGTACAGTAGTCACTGATTGATTATTATTACCGGAGTCATTGTATTGAAGTTATCATTTATAATTTGTATATTATGCATTATGTTAAAAACTGAATGTGCCAAAATTCAACTCGCTGTAACTTTGGTCTTAGGTTAAATATTATTAATCTGACAATTACATTTGAGAAAAGTATTCAGTAGGATGCAGACTACTAAATTTGAAGTTTCATATCCAATTAATAATAGAATTAGAGAGGTTTAAAAATTGCAAAATTCGACAAAAAAGCGTGATTTTTCTTCTTCTTCTTCTTCTTCTTCTTTTCATATCCAATTAATAATAGAATTAGAGAGGTTTAAAAATTGCAAAATTCGACAAAAAAGAGTGATTTTTCTTCTTCTTCTCCTCCTCCTCCTCCTCCTCCTCCTCCTATGCAGACATCTCTACAGGTCGTATCGTTTAACCGATATCCATGAATTTTGGATAATAGGTGTTTCTTAGTTCACTTGAGGTCTCCTGAAAATTTGAGCACAATCGGATCAAAACAAAGGGAGAAAGGGGATCCGATTTTCAGAAATGCCCTCCTCCTATGCAGACATCTCTACAGGTCGTATCGTTTAACCGATATCCATGAATTTTGGAATATAGGTGTTTCTTAGTTCACTTGAGGTCTCCTAAATTTGAGCACAATCGGATCAAAACAAAGGGGGAAAGGGGATCCGATTTCCAGAAATGCATTTACATATCGCATTGCCGATTTTGATCAAATTCAGAATATAGGCATAGAGTAGTTCATTTAAAATCATCTAAAAATTTTTGCCCAATTGGGTTAAAATTAAAAGGTGTGGAAGACGATTTTCTTCTCTAGAAATGTCTCTATAGGTCACATCGATTTCGAAGATATCTGGAATGTAAATGTAATTAAGCTTTTCTAAACAACTGCAGCCCAATAGGACCAAAATGAATAAAGTAGGAAGCCTGTTTATCACTAACTCTTTTACTTCTTGTCTTGTTCAACCGATATCGATGAAATTTGGGAAGTAGGTTTTCCTTAAATTACTTGAGATCCTTTAATGCTATTATAATTCAACTCGATATAAATGTCCTTCTAATTAAATAACTATCATCTAAAAAATAAATGATATTTCATCAAAAACATCTCATATGTAAAAAAATAAGCCAAGCACATTATTATCGAAACAGGATTTGTGAAAATTTAGATGAGGTTAATTTGGTTGATGTTATCATATTATTTTCTTAAATCGTCAAACAAGTTGCATCTAAATTTGTTGCAATTTAGATGCAACTTGTTTGACGATTTAAGAAAATAATATGTTAATATCAATCAAAATAACCGCATCTAAATTTTTACAAATATCCTGTTTCGGTAATATTGTACTTGGCTTATTTTTTGCTTATAGAGGAACCACTGAAAATTCGGAAAAATATGGCAATCCGAAGTTCCATCCCAAAGAGGTAGAAAAAGTGGAAACTAAATTACCAATGCTAGTTTATGGTTTAAAAATCATTATTTCTTAATCATTTCAGTATTTTATGCAGAGAAAAATATCCTTTAACATATTAGTTGAAAAAATTATATTGTACTTATAACGGATCATAAAAGTGAAGATCACCAAATTTCAAAGATTTTTAATGTTAATCTATTTTGACAAAAATCAGTATATGGAAGTTATCTAATATGACAGTCGAAATTCAATGAAAATTTCAATTTAATCCGATTACTTTCCATCCAGAGGAATGAATTGAATCCTCTGAATGGAAAGCAATTCATCCAGAGCTCTTATCCCTTGGAAAGCATTCGGTGGTCAGAGCCCTGGCTATCGATAGCCATCGCCAAAAGTCTGGATTTCATTGATGTGGCAGACTGAGCTGCCTATGGCAGGACTTCAATTTGTCCATTTAATAATCAATAGATTGAGGAATAGTATCATTTATTGGGGGAAAAAAGATACAGGAACAGAAGCTATATAAATATTCGCATTGCTTAAAGAGATATTGTTCACTTCTCCCTGTCGTAGAGAGGCTTATATACTAATGTAAATATAATTTTTATAAAAATAATATTGATGCATAGTATAAACGAATGAAGAACCATTAATAATATTCAATGATTTTCCATTCACATTAAACCAAATAATATGATCTTTTAAACTTTAATTTCCTTCTGAAAGTCTGCAAAATATTAACTAAAATTGAACACTTGAGCATTTAAACTGCACTATTCTTATACATAGTGTGAGAGTCATGAGATCGGGAAAAAATAAATCGTGATGGTCACGTGATTCGACGAAAGATGAAAACAAAGTAATTAATATCACTTATCAATGTGTCAAGACGATGATTAAGAACAAGAACAATCACAGTATCATAAAATACGAAGATAAGGGGACAACGCCGGAAACCACATCGAAAATAATCTTTATTCGGGTGGCGATTATGAACTTATGACCCGAGTTATCAGATCTAGAAAGGTCCGAGAGAGACCCGGGCCAAAAATGGTCACCTTGAAGCCCAGACTGCCTGCCTTTGGACCGATGGGGGAGGAGACGGTCAACGATATAAAAACTCTCTGAACAAAGGATCGGGGTCTTTCCGTGGTCTTCCACCTGTTTTCCGGCAGCCGTCGTCTTCCTGGTTTGTTCGTCGCTCTTCTAGTCTAAGTTCGTCAGTTTCCAATACCGACACTATTCCTTCTTGCTCGTTTACGGACATTACCGTGGTCTTCCACCTGTTTTCCGGCAGCCGTCGTCTTCCTGGTTTGTTCGTCGCTCTCCTAGTCCAAGTTCGTCAGTTTCCAATACCGACATTATTCCTTCCTGCTCGTTTACGGACGTTGACCTCCGTGTTCCATCACCCAAGTCATCATGCCTATCTCCTATGAGATACCGTACTTACTTCCAAAGTCGAAAGACAGTCGTCGATCTCCATTTCACCTCACTCATCAGCATCAAAGAACTGAGTTAAAAAACGTTCACTGATCATCGACCTACAATAAGGTATTTATCCTTCCTACCGATGTATTAAAATGTTAATGTGTGAGATAATGTACAGGAATCTCTCTCATTAAATGTTTATTGTTAAGGTTAATTTGCATTGTATGACTTATTGTGTCTATTGGCTCTCCTGCCCTGTCCTTACTCACGCCACAACCGCGTTTATTTCGGCCAGAATCAACTGTGTTGTTGGGACACATACAAACCCAACTGGTGTCAAAAATCCTGACTAAAGGCATTTAAGGCTCAAGCCTGTGTCTGACCCGTCCTGAAGGCTGCACACATAGGATAAGATTTATGAATTTATATATTTTTTTCTAGAAATTTGCTATGCTTCTGCACAAATATCTGCTAGACATTATCAATACTTTAAAAAAATTATAGATAACATAACTATATAATAAAATGGAATGTAAGCATGTTTTTCGGCCAGAATCAACTGTGTTGTTGGGACACATACAAACCCAACTGGTGTCAAAAATCCTGACTAAAGGCATTTAAGGCTCAAGCCTGTGTCTGACCCGTCCTGAAGGCTGCACATATAGGATAAGATTTATGAATTTATATATTTTTTTCTAGAAATTTGCTATGCTTCTGCACAAACATCTGCTAGACATTATCAATACTTTAAAAAAAATATAGATAACATATAACTATATAATAAAATGGAACGTAAGCATGAAGCAAAGTTGATTAAATTTTATTATACATCATACCTACTTTCCAAATTACTTTTGAATTATTTTAAATGATTTTAATTACAAAATATGTGCCAATTGTTCTTTTGTATTAATATATTATAATCTTAGAATAAGTGCCTATTATAAATCCAAATTATTCTCTTCAGAATGTAGGTTTTGATGCGTATGCTAATCAAAACAGAATAATACAATCCTTGTCTGCTAACCTGAAGTAAACTTTTCTCATTATTGTATATGGACAATTAAAAAACAACTTTCTCTTATATTTAGATATTATTTTTTCCTATTCGGAGATAAAAGTCTTCAAAAATCTTCAAGTGGAGATATTCTTATCTTTAAGAAGTCAGCTGCTTAAAGAGGAGGTAAAAAAGGAAACTACTGTGATAACTTTCTTGATTGTCCAATATTGTATTTATGATTACTATGTTATATCGCTCATAACGAAATAATAGTTTGCATTAATTTTTATCTATTAAAAAACAGAATCAATGTTTAATTTTTTTTTCAATAATTAATTAAATAAAATTTTGTATTAATTTATGTTTGAGTTAGTATAATTCTACGCTTCACACTAATGATTTGTGCTGAATATCTGATCATCTATCAAATATTATTTTATATCTTTCTATGATAAATTTATAATTGATTTAAAATTATAAATTTTAATAATTTTAGTTTTTGTAATTGATGCCCCTTATGAATTAAAAAAAACTTCTATTCACAGAATTTTTAATAAATTAAATTAGCTATTCCCAAATGTTACTATTAGAAAATTCTAGTGAGGCCATAAAAAATATTTTAATATATAAGTGGGAATTAAAATTTAAAGAAAACTGGATATAATTAAATTAATTTTCTGTTTGCAATATTATGTTTATAAAATATACTGTTTAGAATAAATAGATGCCAATAAAAAATATTATTAGAGTAGCAGGTTTGAACTTTTAATAATTCATATCATAAAATCTTATTTATTTAATTAAATAAATTTTTAATAAATAAAAACGAAATGTTTAAACTGCTCATTTTGACAATATTAAATTTTTGGTCTATTATGGGAAAAATCAATCTGTCATTGCTGGCCACACAAAAATATTTTTTTGAGAATCCCTGATTTAGGTTATTTTACTTATAACTTCTCAGTTTTTTTGGTTTATTGATACCAGATTTAATTTTCTGTTAGTATATAATAATTCATAGAAAGAATTTCGAACATATATTTTTTTACCAAAATCTTTCTAGAGAACTTTAAAAATAATCAACAGATTTTGTCGAATATTGTTATTCAATGAAAGCTGATGATTATTTTTAAAACACTTCAGAAATTTTCAAAAATAAAAAAACACATTTTTCTCTGTATTTAACTGTTTAAAAACGATTCTAGAGAACATTAATATGCACAAAAGACGTATTTTTTGTTTTCACCATAACAACTGAATGATGATAAGATTACAGTAATAAAGAAAAGCTGGTTCTAGTCTTCCAAATTGGATTATTTTCGACGAAATCACGATATTAATTATAATCCGAAAAGTCCTTTGAGGATTCTTATACGGTATGGTCTAACAATATAATGCACACTATTACTTATATATTACGTGACTTGAATTTAGGATTTTCAAACTCGAAAAAAATGAATATATTTTGATCAACTTCACGAAAGGTGTAATTTGTAGCGTAATCTGAACTTTAGTTATCCTTATTCTACTGCCTGAAATTGTGCAAAAGTTTTATTTGATACGGAAACGGAGGGAATAGATCGATAAAATGCTTTTAGCGTCGACAAGTTTGCTTCGGAAGAACGAACAAGGAGTGCGTAGTCCGAATCGAATCGTCCAAAAGATGGTCTAACCTAAATAACATAAGTAACGTAATTCCATTCTATTTCCTAAGACATTTGGTCGAAAACACGAGTTTTCCATCAATTTCTGTTCTCTTCCAAGTATTACTTCTTACAATTCTGGTATCATCTACCTGACTGCATTATTAAGTATTAATAAATGCACACATATAACAACATATGAAGCTATGAATACAGTAAATTGTCAATTTTGTAATATTATACATTTAAATAATAAAATATAGAATATTGTACATTTAGAGTTTTAATTAAAGATATTTACAATATTATAGGTACTGTAAATATCTTTAATTATTGTTCCTATTTTAATTTTATGATTGCTTTCATTCAGATAGGATAATAAGTAGTGGATCCATTTCAAAACCTACAATGGCCTTTTCATAATTGTCATGGAATCAACCGAATGAGAATGGAAGTCAGAATCGAAGAGTGAAGGATGGATATCGATAGGCAGTTCCGAACTTTCCTAAATAAATCAAAGTTGTGTTACTTAGGATCGAACTTGGGCCTTCAGCTGGTTATCATCTAGCAATGAGGCCTAAAAGCATTTGAAATACATTTGATATTACTTCAATCAATCCAGGTAGGAGCAATCCTGTTACACTTGCAATCAATGCTATCTTTTGGGCATGTATTTAATGTTTATCAAGAATAATTGTAAAAATATCTGAGTATTTTTAGTATTATAAAATTTCGTGTCATCATTACAAGATGAAAAGATTCTTCTATATTATTACAGGTATCTAACATGAAAGAATATTGCTAAAAAGAGAAAGAACGTATTTTTTGCATTATATATGAATTGTATTACAGGATACAATTATATATTTCTCTCTCTGTCTCTCGAAATTTTCGTTTTATTAAAATTGTGCTAACATCTAACTGATAATTCATTTCATTAAAAACACATTTAGCAAATATGAAAATTTATACGAAAATAATTATACAGTATTTTCGTTCTTCCGAAAAATAATCGTATTATTTTCTCTTATAACTGGAAAATCTTAATTATAATTTCGAATTGTTATATTTTTATTACTAAAATTTAAATAAATATAAATAATTGATGATATATATATACTATTAAAAAATTGCAAGAATGATGAAGTTTAAGAGCATGCAAATGAATTAAAGGATTATACATACTTTTTAAGAATATAATCCAAAACAATCTGCAAACCTATAACCTACTACCTACTGAAAAACAATTTTTGTAGATTTAATTGAGAGTGCAATATTTAGATTATGAAATTATTAAATTGCCTCATCTAATTGATGTTGATTGACAAATGTACTTACATTGATTAGAATATAGTGTACACAATTTTAGGCAAGATAAAATTGATAAATTATTTTAAACTATAAAGAAAATTTTGCGTATTTTTAATCGATAATTATTTTCACCAAGTCATCTGGTACCAGCACTTGACTCAAGTGAAACATGTGCTTAAGTGAAAGTTATATTAATATCAGAAAACAAAATAGAAATATAGGGGCTCTGGGAAAGCAAACTGTATCAGCATTCCCAGAATTCCATAACTTTGTCGATGAATGTTGGAATTTTTTTGGATCGATATGTATTAAAATAAGCAGGAGAATTGAGGATGTTTACTGAAACACAAGAGATTAATAAGTTTATATACGAGCTTATTTTGATGGATATCTAATAAGTTTTAATTAAATATCGACTTAAGCAATTAAAATTGCCACTTTTTTATAAATTCATTACATATTTTTCTAAATATATCAACGATTCACAATATTTTTATTGCACATTTTTGTATACAAAACTGTCAGTGTTATTAATTTAATTAATTATTTAATTATTATTAGAATGCTATACGGAATTTTGTGTTTTCGAGGGGGGACATAATGAAAATGGTGTAAAACAAGGGAAATTAAAAATTAAAAAAAAAGCAATTTATATAAAATACAATATTAACTTTGACATTTTTATGATAGTGTTTTAAATCGAAACATATAGTTTAAGTTCTTTTTTTTAGCGAGAAACATTCTTGTTTCTTATACGAATCCATGTTTTTAAAAATAGAAAATTTCGTTTCAAAGTGAAAAAGCTTTTCTTTCTTTTCTTCCATTTTTAAATGGAAAATGTGTAATTCAAACAATTTCAAAGACATCAGTTCAGTAAAAAAAAATTAGTCAATAAAACACAATCAAAAATCGAGTTTCATACTGGGATTTCGAAATTACAATTTATGCTAAACAAAAATATATGCAACTCCGAAAGCACAAAGTCAAAAATAAAGTTACTATACAGTAGTGGTTCTTAACCGGTATTCCCCGGAACACTGGTATTCCACGAACATGTTACAAGTGTTCCGCGAAATTATGATTGCGAGACCTACTTAAATGACTTTTGCGTACTGTGCAATACGCATTTTATAATGTAAACAAGATTCAACTTGCATTTTCGAATAAACTATTAATCAAGCAGGCTTACCCACAAAAGCCACTTAAGATTTTGCTACGGTTTTCGACATCATATCTGTGTGATCTAAGCTTTTCAACGATATAACGAACATAAAAACTAAAAATCGCGTAAAACTTAGGAATATTAATGAAGAAATGAAAGTAGCTTTGTCACATATTATACCTGACATTGCTCAAATCTGCAAAAAGACAATTAACTCGGGTATAGCATTAAACTTGATTTTAAAATGTTCCATTTTTCTGAAAGATTTAATTAGTTCTTAAAAATATGTTTTTTTTCACTGTTATTTAATGTCTAATATATAATTTTTAGTAAAACACATTTTCATCCATATTTTTGTTGTTTGTTTTATGATCTTAGTGATATAGGATTCCGCAAATTTTCTTTACAATCAAGAGTGTTCCGTGAGTTCGAAGAGGTTAAGAACCACTGCTATACGGTATTCGAAAATTCAAACCATTTAATCCATCCGGTAGATGAGAATTCAATAAAAGCAAATGTAAACACATTAAAAGCGGAAAGAAAGAATATATAATAATGGTCGAAGGATGCAGCTCTCTCAGATACGCTTTCTACATACACTTAAATTTAAGCACACAAATTTCGCTGTCTACATCGTACAAAGTAAATACTGAACTGTATTTTAGGATCAAATTTCAATCGTGTCATAAAATGTGGGAATTTCAATTTTACGATATCATAAATTTCAGGAAAATTTTTTATTATTTTATATGAAAACGTATCAGGTCCAAATATTTTAAAAGTATATCGTGGATAAACGAAAAATACAATAACGTAAAATCCGGGTTACACTGTATTAATTTTCCTATTTTTCCGAATAAATAATTTTTCTTTATGCAATAAAATTGTAATTATTGTTACATGTACATTTAAAATTTTTTCTGAATAGAAATATTTTATAATATATGATCTCTATTATAATAAACAGTTATCTGCTTTTAACCATTTTAATCATCTTATTGAACTTACCTTACTTGAATTTATCTTATCAACAAACATTTCTCAATTGTTACAGAAAATATAGAAAGTTTAATTGTGTTATTTATTTTATAAAAATCCAACAGTAAAATAAGAAATCGTTAGTTATTTGATCTGGACTTACCAAACAACTACAAATATATACAGATTGATAGTAATAATTATTTACAAAAGTGACAATAAGAGACGATATTTTCGATACCAGAAATGTTGAAAGAACTTCATCTGTTTTGCAAATTATCTCTGCTGCAGAACAGAAACGTTGTAATGAAAGTGCAATCTTCAAATAATTTTTTTTATAGAAACAAAAATCTTGATATATTTTTTGCGAATATGTAATTCTTTAATGCATACTTTTATTAAAAAATAATTTTGCATGTAAACTAAAAATATTCTTGATTCACAGTTTCACTTAACGGGAAAATAACTTTTCTAATTAGCAGATTATTTATCTTCAGAGATTTAATAAATAAGGTTTTTATACAAAAAATCCGGTTTTTTTTGGGTCCCTCCTCGTATATAGCAATGCTATAAAGTACAATTAATTTTGTAGCAGAATTTCTGTTGTCTGCTTTAAAATCAGAAAAATTCAAAATGACAGCTGAGAAGTAGCTTTATCAGCATATTATGCAAATAACTTATATTCCTGGATTGTGCCTAAAATAGTTGCATTAAAGCTCATCTATTTATCTGTCAATAATAATGAAAAATAAAAATATTTTTAACATCAATATGCCATAAATAATTTCATTTTCATTCTAATTTTCTTGATTTAAAGGCTATATTTTCATTTATTTAGAGAAAAAAATAATTATTTAATCATATACTACTGATTATGTTGATCTTAATTTTATTTTGGTCAAATTTCCTTTTCAAGAATGGAACTCCAGGTTTTAACATTATGTCTATGGGAAATTGATTCTTGGTTTACGAGTTCTTACTCAACAAATACATTCCACAAATGAATCAGCTAATAAAGGCTGAAATTATCTGATATATATTTGTTGGTTTTAATAAAGTAAGTTGAATTTATAATTAAATACAAAAAATAAATTTGCCTCAGTGTAATTAATATGGTTTATTAAATTAAACAGGTTTCATGTAAATGAAAAATTCTATAAATTAATTAGCAAAAACTTTGATATACAGAGTGCGGCAAAAGTAATGTCATTTTTTTTAACTGGAGTGATGTTAACCCACATGTTATTTTGAAAAAAAAATGTTAAGCTACCAGGAGTTATAGTTTGGGTTGCCATTTCTTTCATGGGAATAATAGAACCAATATTCTTTGATTAGTATTGTTAATCAAGATAATTATTTACATATGCTGCAAATAGAATTCTGGCCAAGAGTTGAAAATAAAAATGACATTTACTTTCAATAGGATGGCGTGCCACCCCACTATGGGTTAAATGTTCCAGAATGGTTAAATCTTAATTTTGAGAGGAGGTGGATAGGACAATGTGGAGCAGTTGAATGGCCATCACAATCACCAGACCCACATTTCCTATGCAGAGCCAGATTTGCATTTTTGGGGGCCCTAGGAAGATGAGCTGGATTTGCATTTTTAGGGGCCCTAGGACGAGCAAGGCTTTGGGGCCCTCTAAAATTTCAAATCAGCTACGTCTAATTTTAAAGGCTCCTTATAACTTATAACGAACCTTTAAAATTTTGCTTTCTATCTAGCACTTTAATAAAAACCCATTTTTATTATTAAAGTATTTATAAAAGTTGAAAACTGATTGATAGTTTTGGGGCCCCTAGAATCACGGGGCCCTGGGATTCGGCCTATAGGTAAATCCAGCCCTGTATAGTAAAAGTTGAAAATTGATTGATAGTTTTGGGGCCCCTAGAATTGCGGAGCCCTAGGACTCGGCCTATTGGTAAATCCGGCCCTGACCAGACTTAACACCATCTGACTTGAAAGTATTGAAAGTGGGTGTATTGAAAGATCTTGTTTACAGCCTCAAACCGAAAGCAATTCCTGAATTAAAACAAGCAATTTCTGATAAATTTTCTATAATTAGCATAGAAATGTGTCAAAAGGTTTATAGAAGTGTTGCTAGTAGGGTTCAGCATTGTATTGAACACGAAGGGGAGCATTTTGAATATATTAAATTTTTAATTATAATGAATCACATTGTTTTGATGGAGCAATATTTAATAATTTTCCTAAACAACTACAATTTATTTTCATTAAATTATTTTTTGTTTCTTTAACTACTGTAATAAATTTTCGTACAATAAAAATTACTAAATAAAAAAAGGCATTACTTTTACCACACCCTGTATATGCCAACTCTAGTTTTCTTCTCTTAATGTTTTTTAAATAAATTTTTAGTATAGCCACAGTATCAATAATGAGACACTAAATATTTAAGTTCATTTATAATACTTGATTTGATTGTAAAAACTTGTTAAAATTTTGTAATATTTCATTTATTTAGATCGGGTCGGCAGCCTTTTAATCAGACTTATGAGCCACATTCAACTTTCAATTTTTAATAATCAGGCCGCAAGCGTTTAATTCAGAGAAAATAATAAGCGGAAAAATATTTATAGTCAATTTTTATTATATCAATCTTAAAAATATAAGATATGAAACAACAGTGAAAAATTATCATGCAAAAACAAAATAGTATAGTTTATGTATCATCACAATATGTTTGTCTCCTTGCGACTTTTGTGGTTGTTTTTCCTTAGCCAAATTATCTATATCCACTTTATAACCTGGGTGTGAAGTCACCTTTGTTATCCTCACTTCTGATGACTTGTACCAAGTTGCAAGACAATATCACAAAGTATAAGTATAAAATTATGTTTAATTTACTATTCATATTATGAAATGCATTATTCAAATAATTCGATATATGGGCCACGTGCTATGTTAGTATTGTCAACCATTTACGAGATGCCAAAAATGCACGTGTGGCTGCCAGTTGCCGATCCCTGAATTTTTATTTTAGTAAAAATTTATTATTTTTCTTGGTAAGTTTTATAATTATCTCATTGTCTCTAAAAAAGATGAAATAAATAATTTCTTTTCAAGTAAATTTAAATATATTTACCAAGAGGAGTAGTAAACCTTTTTAATCAGATTAATATCTACAAAATAATTTTGACAAAAGCAGTTTTAAATTTTATTTATTAATAATACTTTTCGAAAGTATAAAACATAATCTATATTATAGTGCAGTTGCAGATCTTCATTCCATATGCTTGCTTATTTAATTTAATTTAATTTAAAAGCATCTTTTATTAATTCAAATCAGGAAAAGCTTTCATTAAATATTTAAATTAATATTGAAATTACATACAACCAAGTATAAATAAAAATTAGACTGTTTTATAATCTAGAAATTTGGAATATACAACATAACATACATAAGCATTAATTCTAAGCAAACATATATAACAGAGAACAATATTAGAAAGAATAATATAACTTAATATTGAAAATTTAGTAAAAGATAACAATAAAATTATTTAAAAAAATAATTATTTTGAGAAGATTAGATTGAAAAAAAACTAATGGAATGAATTAAACTTTTCCAAATTTAAAATTTTGGCTCAGTGGACTAATTCATCTAATTTAAAATATATAAAAAAAAAAGTTTGCATGAATTTGCTTTTTTATGTTGATTTTTATTTTTAACTTAAAAAATTATAATTTGTAAATTTAATCATATATTAAATTGTAATTATTTTTTATATACATTTGATTTTTTTACTGATTAGTCATCTTGTCTCAGAGCATACACCATCACTACATGCTTGACACAAGTTACTATTGTGAGGTGTCCTAGGTTTTCCTGGTCTTCTGTCTCTGCTAATTGGAGGTTGTATGGCCCCATATAATACCTGACCTATTTTATAAAATAGATTTCTTAACACCTGAAAAAAAAAAAAAAAAAAAATATATCATATACTATTAAAATAACATATGCAACATGATTTTTACCAAAAAAAAAAAAAAAAAAACAGTTTTGTTTTTACTTACAATGAAATAAAATACATTAAATATTATTGCAAACTTTATAAAATTCCCTTAAAGCTGATAATTTTAATCATAAAAACAATACATTCATAATTTCAAAAAACAGTACAGCAAATTTTGAAGAAATATGTGACATTTTTTATTTAAATTATTTAATTTGCCGACGTTTTCACATATTTTATTACATCACAGATTTTATATCCAAAGAATTTTTTTAATAAAGATTATATAGAGATAAAAATTCCTAACGACTAAAATCAGGAAAGTGAAAACAAACACGTGATGTTGGATTGCATCATTTAATACTACTATGAAACCATAAATACGTACAAATATTAACAAACGTTGGAAGTTTTCCAAATCTGTAGGATTTTACCTTTTTTATTTCTTCAGGATACCACATGGCGGTTTCGTATTTTTCTGTTTTGCATTTGTCACACTTTTGCCCGTATAATTTGAACACTATGAATCCCTTTTCTATCTCGTTACAGAAAGTGTACCAGAATGCGACTTTTCCTTTCATAGATGTCCAACCGTGACCGCATGTCTGAAAGAAAAGAAAAATTATATATGTATATATAGGATTTCAGTTTATATTCTTAATTATATAAAAATATTTTAGCAATTTTGTTCTTCCTAAGAAATAGAAAATGAAAGTTTAACATAACCAGTTATAATTATATTTATTCTTTCCTGTTTTGAATACCGCGAAATTTACAAGGACACTTCAAATGTAAGGTTTCTTTGAAAGGAAAAATTAGGAATTTTTTGTTCATCATTTATATATATACATATATAATATAACAAATGACATTCGCAAGCAATTTAATAATTTTTGCAAAATAATCGGATTGCTGAAATATTTTATATCAAATATGCAATTCTATTTTAATGTTTTATGGAGAGTTCATCGTGATTAAGTGCGATGTTTCTAATAAATATTCATTACGAAAATTTATTCATTAAAACATTCAGATACAAATGCAGTATTTTAAATGTAAAATTTGCTAACGTAGTTTGCATCACCTTAATTGATAAAAATTTCTTTTTCGAAATCGTAAAATTTAATGAATAAAAACAAGTAATTAATAATACTGTTTTATAAATTCGAAATTATTTTATACGTAATTTATGCTTATCGATTGCTTCAGTAACACATTTATGATGATAAGTTTTGATTATTGTTTAATGGATAAATGTTGAATAATTGTACTCGAAAAAAAAAAAATTATTTTTTAATATCTGGATGAAACGTAAGTAACCGAAACAATATTAAAGGACATATTGCTAAAAATTAATTTTAAAAAGAATAATCATTAAATATTTTAGAGCATAAAACTCGCATCGTAACTTGTTATAATGATAGGATAATGCAAATGCTTGATCTGTTTTTTTTTTTTGAGAACAATATCCTTAAATGAAAAGTACTTAATCAGTAATTATTTTTGACTTATCCTATTGAAAACACTTATCTTAACTCATTTAACGTAACTTTCCGATAACATTGACGAAAAATAAGTAATAGATCTCAAATTTTCATCGATAATTCTGTTATAATTTAATTTAATTACAAATGTTCGCGGTTTCTTTCCAAGTCGTTAGCAAGATTATTTATTTATTCATTTTGTAGAGCAAAACAAAAATAATCAAAACATGTCATGTATTGTCTAACCGCGTATGAAGAAGATCCGTCAAAAAGGTAAATAATAAAAAAAATTCATTCTCGAAAAATTAAAATTAATTCAAGTAAAAGGTGAAAATGATTCAAAATTTGCTGTATTTATCATAAATTTTCCGAATGCTTTCGAAATATAATAGTGTAGTTTAAATGCTATTGCTTCCGGATTGATATTATTAAAACAAACAAATAACAAAATCAATACCGTGTTTACTTTCGAAAAGAAAACTATCCAATAAATTTGATATTATATAGGATCGGTTTAACTTCCATATAAGAAATTTATGTAGTGGATCTAATTTTGTGATTGAGTTTAGATTAGTAATGTTGATATGTTTAATACTGTAAAACACTAAATTTATGCATTGATTGAAGTGTTTGAAATGTAAATAACGCATAAATATTATAATAATAAATAAGTAAAAATTATGGTAGTTTATTTGGTACGTTTAATAAATAAAAATTATGATAATGTTATTGGCTAACTTGTTTTTCGTTACGAAATCCTTACTTGCTAAATCACGTCATTTATAAATAGCAACCTACTAAAACATTTGACTCAGCAATTATTATTTATGGGCATACTTGCCAAAAGACTGAATGCAAATCAAAGCTAATTCGACCCTCAAAGTTTCCATATTGCCCAATGTTTAGCAATAATATATGCAATTTTTTCTTTAGATGCTGTACTTTTTTTCTCTCCCATTTATCCAGTGATTTATAAAATTTTCATAAAATATATTTATTGTTTATTTATTAATATTCATATTTTACAACCTATTTTTTAAATGGGTTACATCATCAATTGAAACAGTATAATAACATCCTTATTTTTACAATAAATTCTCATTTTAAAAATATTTTAAATTGTTAAACATTTTTCCTGTTACGGCTTCTATCAACAATAAATTATTGGGTAGTGTTTGTGGTATTTTATTATTTTTTTAATTATATTTTGATTTTTTGACATCTCTTATTTCATATGTTGATATATGGTTTATAATTATATAAACGCTGTATGCAACTTATATAATTATAAACTTTGTAGAATTTTATTCGAAAATTTACATAAACGATTCTTTGATCACTTATATTTATTTATTTATTTTTAATTTGAGACTTACCTCACAACAAAATCTCACTTTAGCGGAATCTACAAAAGGGTACCATCCAGAAGGTACCATTTCCGAATCTCTCAAGCAATAAAGGTGCCAAATTTCTCGATATTGTGAGAACCATTGATAAAATTCCATGTGCCACGTGTGTTCCATTCCGCTATATCGAAAAAAAAAAAAAAATTTAAATATTATTTTTCTTCGTATTTTATACGCAATACATATTTTATTACTTGTATACAATAGAATGATGACAGGAAATCTATTCAAATTGAGATAAATGTATATGAATAGTATTGAATTGATAAAAATATTTAAACGATTTAAAATGATTATATGCTTTTATTTGTTTTTATTTTTAATATTTAAAAATCGGTAAGAGAGAGATTATAATCTCAAGGTTACTCTGAAGGAAATAATGAAACAAACTCGACAATAAAGATTATTTAAAAATATATACGTTTTGGTTTCGTTATCGTAACCTTGTTAGCCTTTTAACATTCACAAAAATCAAACTGAAAGAAAAAGTGAAATCAATTAAACTGTTTATCATGCTGTTACATCATGAGGTCTCATGATTTAACAGGAAATATTGTAATTTATATTATATGCATCTCTCTATATATGAATCATTCTTTATTATCGAAAAAGGTAGATATATTCGCGAAAAAATTTGATATTTGAGTTTAATTTCAGTTTATGAAATCTTAACTGGTTAGAAGAATGTCATTCCAAGAGTCCAACTAAAACGATACAGCTAGAAGTACAGCCTATATACAGTATATTCTTAATGCGATGCGATTAGATAGCATCTAATTGCATTGCTAATAATATCTCTCGATATGTTCAGTTCTCTCTAAAAAAAAGGAGATTATTCAGTTCAATAATCTAACCCGGCTCAAAGGTAAAAGGGTTAAGTGTTTATTTAAAATAGATCACAAGGACATTGTGTTATAATACAAACTAGCATAATAATTACTCACAACAGCTGTTTCCACATCTGAAAAGTGACAACCGCAGTTGGATAGTGAAAAGTAGAATCATTTATCTGGAAAGGTATAGTAGAAATACATCCCATGGGGTAAGATAAAGCTGGATGCATCATATCACATACTATCATGTTGAATTGACAATATTTTTTAATAAATCTAGGTGGTAAATGTTTTAAATTTCTAATTTGATATTCGGTAGCCACTTTAACAATCGTCGTAAACTCTATTTTAAAAAGAAAAAGAAAAAAATATATATATTATCAATTTATATACAGTATATGCATGTGTATGTGTGTATATATATATATTTATATAATTTTAACTAAAATATAAAGAGTAGGGAAAAAAACGCATATAACTTACGAGAATTTTTCAAACTCATGTTTTATCCTATATGGTTTATATAAAAAAAAAATTATATTCCAAAATGAGAAAAAAATATTCGTTACAAACCTTATATAGATGATTCCAAAAGTTGATAACAGAACAAAATCTAATCTCGGACCGAAACCACCGATTCTAAACGTCAACTTTTGCTTTACTAACTTCTACCTGAACTTTACAGTATTTTCCTCTGATTGGTTGTGACGTCACTAAATTGTAATAAAACCGCAAATAGCCATTTCTCTTTACTGTTTTTATTTCTGAAGAAAAAATAATTTATTTATATAAAATAAAAAGTAATAAACGATGACACTATAACAAAGTATCATGTATAGGTTAAAAAATTAGTTTAGAGATTAAGTGTATATAGAATTTACATACTATATACAGTATACATATTATTTGTATCTGTTTTAGTAAAAATTAAAGACATTAATATATTAATTTTGTTTAAGTGTATATACACTTCATATCTAAATTAATTTCTTATCGATATATGTATATATATATATATATATATACATCCGTGATACTTTACTATATTGTATTCGTAAAAAAATATACTATATTTCATCCTTTTAAGTGCACCTGTACAGTTTCCTATTCAGAATGAAAACACACACATTCTATAAAAATATTTGATATATTTATTTTGAAATAAAATACTGTAATTATATTTTAAAATTTTTATGTAAGAAACAATTTGAAGGATGTATTATTATTAGAGACACGTATTTTGATCATTTTGCGATAGATGCATTTGTATCTGTTTTAGTAAAAATTAAAGACATTAATATATTAATTTTGTTTAAGTGTACACTTCATCTCTAAATTAATTTCTTATCGATATATATATATATACACATGCGTGATACTTTACTATATTGTATTCGTAAAAAATATACTATATTTCATCCTTTTAAGTGCACCTGTACAGTTTCCTATTCAGAATGAAAAACACACACATTCTATAAAAATATTTGATATATTTATTTTGAAAAAAAAATACTTTTTTTTTTTTTTTGATGTATGTGTCAACATTAAGAAATTTAACAATTGTAAAATAAATTTTAAGGTTAAACTTAAAATACCATGGGGCATATCAAAATTAATATTTCTGAGAGAACAACCGCATACAAAGCTCACGAAATGTATATAAATAACGCTAACATTTTAATGTGCAGACATTATAATTGTTGAATGGAATGTTTCAAGAAAGATAACATGGAAAAGCATCTGAAATTAGTAAATCACTGGAAGTCAATTTCCAAGCATTCTACAAGTACGAGTATTATCCAATACACGATCACAGTCAATATAAATGCGAAGACGAAAATAACCAATGATAAATAGAAATTTATCAAAGACACGGTTAATATGTGTGTCTCAAAGCTGATATAATGCTGGAAAAATTAGATGTAGTAACTCACAAAATATATTTAAGGGCCGAGTGATTACTCATGTGCCAATCATTTGTAAAGAGTATACAGTATGTACTGATTTGTGCGGCAGAATCGAAAAATGAAATTAAAGAAAAGATTAAAAACAAGACAATTGTAATGGTTGATAAAACTTCAGATAAAAGTGGACACTGTGACTTATCATTAATATTTTAATAATTGTCATGATCTATTTATTTTTTTTATTGTTATGATATCTTTAAATTGTATGTATACAATAAATTGTGTTAAAATGTATTGAGGTTGATTATGATTTGAATTTATGTTTAACAAAAATAGATACTAAAATTAAATATTTTAAATGCTACAAAACGCTAAAATGGTAAATACAAAGTGTTAAAATTAATAAAAATAGATGCTCAAAATACGTGTCTCTACTAATGTCGTTCTTCTCAGATTTTCTTGACTGGACGAGTATTTGGAATGGTTATAGTTTTATAATTAAATTGTTACGTATTATTGCTTCTCTAGGAATTTATTCGTAATGAAATCCACAATCTGTCCTACATTTGTTAAATATAATTGCGAATTTTCTGAGTAGAGTACCAATTATTTTGCTATAAAGAACTGTTTATCATATAATTAGAAATATACTTCTCATTAACTTTACAAATTCATCTAATTGTAATTTATTTAGTTCACTTTTAGAAATTATACATATAGACTTAGTTTTGAATTTCAATAATTGCATTTCCACTTCTCTTTGATTATCAAACTTTTAGCTAAAAAAATAATTGTGATTATAATAAATGTTTTAATTTTAGAAAATTGGACATCAAGGAATTTGAAATTAAAATATATTAATTATTATATTTAGTGGTGTGTCTGTGCAAATTTTCTTTCTAAATACCTCTTAATTTATAACTTAAATATTATCTATAAGCACCGCAGGTAAATGCAGTAAGCACCTGCGGTGCTTATAGATAATATTTAAGTTATAAATTATTAATTTATTTTATTTTATTGCTTGATTTTTGTTTTTTTTCTACACCGTTATTTTTAACTTCAATCATTTTACATTTATTTCAAAGCCATTTGTCGTTCCTGTGATATACTGCAATAATTCTACCCATTATTACGTCTATTGTATCTTAAAACTCTTTCAAGCACGTCTCATAATGCATCCATATTTTAAATCTTATTATAAATTTATTACATTACTACATCAGTGTCAGCAAACATGAATTTTGAATTAGAGAAATAAGTTTGAAACTGATACTAAAAACAGTTTATTGAAGAAGGAGATGTCAACCGACTATCGCAAAGAAACAACGACATTTTCTGATAAGTTTAGATTTTTAAGAATTTAAGAACAAACATAATATTCGTGCATACTGAACTTGTTCGATAATCCTATATAAAGATAATTAATACATACTATTATAAATAAAGATGTACAGTTATAGTTATATAGTTTTTTCTATTTATCTGATTATGCATTCAAATTCATCATAATTCATAATTAAAATTAATTAAATAAAATTTTTAACAGAATCAAAACTTAGTTTTTAAAATAATTTTAAATATTTTCAAAATAAATATCACAATATTAAACCTTTTCAAAGAAAATTGATGTTTTCTATGGCTCCGTCTATTGATGAATTTATCGAACATTTAAGTATGCAAGTAAATATTAAGTAACATTAATATAGTACAGTAGTGCCTCGCAATTCGACATTAATCCATCGCCGAAGTAATGTCGAATTAAGAAACTGTCGAATTGCGGGACAACATTTCCCATATAAGTCTATGTAAAATAAATTAATTCGTTATCGGTCCCCATCCCATTCCCCTAATACTACGGTTAATCCCGATCAAGTCTTTAACCCCGATCAAGTTTTGCTTTTGAACGGAACAGGATTAACAAACCCCGATCAACTAGAACGGTGTTAACTTAACCCAGTTCCCAGAACGAAGTTAACTCTCTTCAACTGGGTAAGTGACGTCACTGCGAAGTGTTGACTACCACCATTTTCAAAGATTACGGTTTACGATTTGACTACGGTTTTTCAATCCACAATTAAAATGGAAATCACGGATAATAAATCAAATAAAAGGTCTATAAATAGGATAGACAGAAGTTTATTCGCTGGTAAATATCTGGAAATAGCATTTGGATGATCTTAGGTGGAACAAAAGAAATTTAAATGTATATTGTAAAATGCAATATGCACTTGAAGAAGTTGGAATACAAAGATCCGTGAATGATATAAAAAATAAAATAAAAAAGAATTTAAGTAAGGAATATTGGTATAGGATTTATTTCTTTATATATGCAATTGATATGATTAATTTTGATGTTACTGCAAGATATTGGTACAGTACAATTTTACATTAACGCCATATGAACGAAAATACTACCGATCGAAAGATGACGACAAATTGAGAAAACTTTCCAAAAGGATTGCCCTTCTATCTGATACAGGCGTGGAGAAAATGAACGATGAAATTATTTCTCTCCACGTGTAGTACTCATCAAGGTAATATCTAAACCGGTGTCCTCTGCCATGTTGAAATACGAGATAAAGATTTATTCCAAAAACTACTGTGACACAATGGAATTGTCCATGCTTGCTTTAATCATCAGTCGATGGGGGCGAATTATTAATTCTCTAATGTATAGTTTTTCCAAAAGATGAAATTAAAATATTGAAGATTTGCCTTTTCGCCTATTGATGATTAAAAGTGTGAATCGGTAATTTCATCGTGTTAAAGATCATTCAAAAAAACTATAACTTAGAGAGTTAAATATTCATTCCAAAACTAAAATTCTAACCTTTCACCTCTATATTCAAAAAAAGTTTTCTCAACTTTTGCGCCACCTGCTTATACGAAACTGAACAAGTGGTTAATCTCGATTAACTTAACCGCGTATGAACACCGAAATTATGTCGATTACTGTATTCCCGGTTAACTTGATCGGGGTTACTTTTATCCTGGTTAACTTTGCTAGTGTGAACGTAGTATAACGAGTGAGGTGAGAGAGATACACTATAATATTTACTTTATTATATGTGTTTTACTATTGTGTAACACATTAAATTACAAAATACACTATTTTATACACAACACACAAAATATTAGCCTTTGGATGTTGGAATGAAGTCTTCCAGTAGACACTCTAGCAGCCATAATCTTCTCTCTCTGTTGCAAAGCGTTGCCACAGTTGTCCTAGGAATGCCATACTCGAGTTATATTTTAATTGTTCTACCTTTCTGCACTTTAGCTACAATTTTTTTCTTCGTTTCTTTGCTCAATCGAGTGTTCTTCTTTTCGGAATTATTCTTCTGGTCAGTTCTCTTTAAACCAATCCTTACATTTTACTCAAAAAAATAATAATAATTACAAATTTTTTACTTTCTGAAAAATGTAGAATTGAAAATTAACACAAAACAACACAGGCAGACACCAAAGTAGTCCAAAAATCAACTGACAAATAGCAAATGACATCACATAATTCCATGCATGCTTATGCGCAAATCCGCGAAACTCAAATGTCGAATTGCGAGGCACCACTGTATTCAAATTTTGATATCTTATTTATATTTATGCATAATATTATGTAATTTAAAATTATTATTTGGTATGCATTATAATATTAATATTAGAGATGGAAAAACTATCTTTATAAAATAGTTTTGAAGATAATTGATTTTAATTAAATATCCCAAGGAAACAATTTTGTTTAACTGCTGCAGAGAAGTGGAAAATATTATTATATAGTACTATGAAAATGATGAATAATATTTTTATTATGTTTTAGTTAAGGAATTTCTTATTATGTTACTCACATTTAAAAAATAATCTCTTGAAACTAATTATAAGTGTGTATATCCTGTATAAATTGTAATGTTTTGAAATTAAACCAATAACAGTAGAATACAATAATTGGCACTGTAATTATTTTCGTATACACGATATTGATCTTTTATATATACAATATTCAATTATTTAAGATTATATTGAACACAAATTATTTTTATTGGAAAGGTAATGTTAATGAAATATGTTATGTAGTGCTCTTTATGTATGAAATTTGTAGATATCTGATTTACGATGATGAATTGTTTAATTTATTAATTTTGCTGTATTTCAGTAACTACAAACTTTTTTTAAGCAAAGTATCCCATTACAAATAAAAAGCAAAAGATGAGAGTCTTAATTAAATACTGTAATTAAAAACATAATAAATCATAGAATTTTATATTCAAGTATATAGGGGGAGTTCGGGAGAGTTGAATTCATGTTTTACTTGAAAGTCCATAAAATCTAGTGTATGAGATGCAACGA